>JALBCR010003373.1:0-99439 GCA_030710515.1 Abscondita cerata
CCTTTTAGTGGTTTTTGCAGATTATTTTGAATGCTTCCACATCATTAGATATTATCAACTTCAACTTATATTTTATGTTGTTCCCAATCGTTTTTAAATTAGTTAAAACAATCTACAGTTTGTCCATTTTAAAATTGTATGCGAAAGATTTGTTTCGGGTAGCGAATGCAAAGGATAAACGGCATAGATTAATTATTTGCTTTTGTTAAACCATATAAAAACGTTCATCTATTTCTTAATTGTGCTTTACAAGCTGTTGTTTTGTTCTCTTCCGAAAACTTTTGGTTTTTATAATCGCACTAAGTTCTTTCAATTTCTTTTTGAAAAACCTCTTCATACCTGCACAGCCGCTTCTCTTCAATTCAAGTTTTTTTTGTAAGCTTACTACTTACAGAGCATGGGGAATTGTTTTATCTGCTTATTTTCCGTTCTGTCAGTTTTGCGTTTATATTTAAACACCTTTTTCTAGAAATAATAAACATACCATGTAAAATTTTAACCACGGGTTAACCGACCGGTTCTATTTGAACGGTTCTTTTTCCATATTACTTGTATGTAAGCTTGATCAGATTTATTTTTTCCATAGATGAATCCACATACCTAAGCGGTTACTGTCTGTTCTGCACCTCCATGTTTACTATTTTTATCATAAAATAAAAAAATTAATAACTTACACGTATAACATGCAACAAACATTGCAGACCTATGTTGTCTACCAATCCTAAAGAGGAAAATGCATGCAGTATATTTAAAATTAAAAATATTTGAGTGATTTATTTTGCCCATATGGTTTTCTTGCCTGAGTCTCCCCTACCCAATTTTCAATGTTGCGTTTGAATTACAATAACGTGTGTTCATAAAAAAAAACTGGAGCTAGGTAGGTCTTTGACATTTGGTAATTTTTTTTAACAAAGCACAAGATACTCTTGCAAAGTGTAGGTTGAAACTATGAAACACTAAAACAAAATTCAACACATCAAAGAGCAATTGGAAAGAATCAGTTACAGACAACAAAAACAAACACCTGATTAAGACAAAGAACTTCAGGTAAATGACACCAACAAGCGGATATGCTCTCTAAAATAGCAGTGGGCAGGTTACGTCGTTCAACATAGCATAAAACTGGAGCGGCAAAACTTCTATATGGCGACCCTGGGGACAAAACAAAGTGTAGGAATACCTCCACAATGATGGTACTACGACCTTAAATAAAATGTTGATTTAACTGATACCAGAGAGTCTAAGAAAAAAGAAGATAGTTGATAAGAAAGAAGCTTACATCCGAAGGATGGAAAATGGCTGAACAAGAAGAAAAAAACATTCATTTTTATTCATTTTTTAGTTTTATATTTATATCATGTTTTACTGTACTCCACCACGCATTATTGAGCATAATAACGAAAAGTACCATACGAATAAATAAATAAATAAATTGTGCTGTACTTGTGTACAATTAAAAATAATTAAATCAACTTAATTCCAGTTTTTTTATTTGAACACTCGTTAGTTTTTATTACAACGAAACAAGGATTACTACATTTTAATTAGTGCTTAATTAAAACAATGGTCCACCTACAAACAAAACACCAGAGGTGAGGTTGACAAATGTTTGACAAATCATGGGTGGTAACACTTTTGATAACAACTTGTCCGATCATACTGAAGAAAGACATTCAATTATATTCTTACCGTGTGCAAGCGGTCCACCAACTTATAAGGAAACTGACCATCCGCACTTGTTCAATACTATCAATTGTTTTGCAAACTGTTATCGGAGACATATTAGCGTAAGAATTCTTAGTAATGAGGTTGGTTTCACCTATACGGTTATCTCATTTGCAAAACATGCGCATGTAGAGTTAAGAAAAAACATTTTGTTGAAGTGGTTCTACTACACACTCCAAATCATTGGAAGACATTTACAACTCTCAAGATTTATCAAAAGTTAATTTACATGCATGGTTAGCTTCAGAAATTTGTTAAATACAGCCTGTCTTTAGGTCATATAATTTCTACTACGACCCAAGCTCAGCAAAATGGCGAGGTGACTTAAATATTTCAAAGATGCGAACAGTGAGTTACGCTTCTGAATATTATTATTATTATTATTATATGGTAGAGGTTTAGTTTTCAAAATTAGAAATACAAAAATGTAAAATTAAAAACATTTGTCACTGGCCCATGAAAAGTAAGAATACCGGTCCAAAAACTTGGAAAATAATTCAGGGTTTATAAAATAATTAGTCCTTATAACTTTTTGCTACTCGCTTTGTCACGGTTTATCTTTATGGTTTTATCATAATTCTTCTGTTTTTGGTACGTCACAATCTTTTCAGATTCAAGCTTGTCAGTCTAAAATCAGTCAGTGTTGATCTTAAATAGTTTTAACCAATTATTTTACTAAATGCCCGTTCATTTTGGTGCTACTGTAAGAGGACAGTTAAGGCTAACCAATCTCATCTGATTTGCTAGTGTCAGCAGCATATTTAGTTATTCGAGAACAGTCCTTGCAGCGATCGTACAGAACTTCTATTTTTGCAACTAAGGCATCTGGGTCCTGGCGACTGCTGTTCTCTGGAAATAAAGTAATACAATCTGCATTTTTTTTCAGTCGTGACAGTTTCACGTTTTAGTGAGTTCAAAACTTTATAAATTGGTCGAATTACATTAAGGCAGGGTTTTAGATTGTCGGCCATGAGGGAAGATAACGTGTCTGATGCTATTTTAAATTGTAGCTTATAGAACTGAGCTGGTTCTTCCAATTGGCATCTAATTGTAAAAGCAGTATCCGTCTTCGCTGTTGTAGGGCAAATATTCTTTCGAGTATCCACGTGCTGTCACTTGAATGATACGGCAGCTTCCAACGAGCTATCTATATTTGTTCGACAGTTCAGGACTTGATAGTACCTGGTTTCTAAACGTATCATAGATTCAACAATGTTTAACTTAGTGGTTTCTAGGGCCTCGGTCAACAATTTACATTTATACAGAACGTTTTTGATAAACATCAGCAATGCAATATAGTTTAAGGTAAGCATCCTAGTCTTCAGCCCTTCTCGTTTTCGAAATAAATTTTCTGTTCAGAACGGTATCATCAAACCTTTCAAAACTTTAATAATTACGTGAAACGGCGCCCACATTGCTTTAATGATTAATAGACGAGAGGTTGCGTACTGCAGAGAGTTCTCTATTTCTTTGAGTTTCTCCAAGAATGGCTTATATATATTTTATGCTTCTAGAAAAAAAAAAAAAGCGTGTAGATCCTCTAAAATACTGAACATGTCGCCAATGATAGAGCTGGTGTTCCATCTATGGGTTTGTTCTATAAGCTTGGCAAGGTGAGTATGGAATGTCTCTGTGTACGATTTCTGTTGCGTGCCGTTGCAGACTCTATAATTGTAGGACTGGAACAAATATTTCTAGTATTAAGTTCATTCGTTTATTGTCATCTCTGTGATTTCTGTTGCCAGATCCAGTCTCTTTTTGTCTTTTGTTTCAATTATGTCGAGGAACCTTTCTTTTGAGCTTTCAACACTGTTCCATCAGGAGAACAGTGATATATGAGAGATTGTGTAGGCAATGATTCCGTAAACTTCGTCTTCCATAATATTATTATTATTTTTATAAAATGAACATTTTTATAACATAAATTAATAATAATATTATTTTATAACTTCAGTAAAATGTTCATTTAATCAATTTATATTATTTTTTTTAATTTTGAACTCTGCTGCTAGCTAAATTTTTTTTTTTGTTTTGTGGATTTATTTGTGTTTTTTTAAACTATTTTTAATTTACACTTTGGAAAGATTTGACGAGTTAGGTCTACTACGTGTTGAGATCTCTTAAAATATTATGACGTTTTATTACCTATCGATTTCCACCAAATTCTCATATCCATCAGGGATCAGTTTTGTCCAGAATATTTTCATAAATCCGAATTTTTATCGGACCATTACTTGAAGAATTTAACTTTTAAAAAATTGATAAACTTAAGTGCCATTAAATGTTATCATCAGTATCAAAATGTCTTGAAGTTTGTGTCAACAAATTAAATATTTGTTACAACTGTAGATTAATATTGAACATTTATTATAACTGTAGATTAATGTCGATTTTTATTATTAAAATTTCCTTTACTACAAATTACGATTAATTTTTTATTTATATTTTAGTTCATTGACAAATATTGGTAAAAACAGCAACTTGATTTACTGTATCTGTATGGTGCCTAGACTAAAATCGTTCATTAAAAGGTGTCATTAACGATTAATTTTGTTTGTATAAATGACAATAAATTACTGTCTACGAAAATTATAATTAAATCATACTGGGTTGTGGGCAAATTGATTGTTTAAACCCTTAATCAAATGACATTTTACAACTATAGTCCAAGTTCTTCGCGGTTAGTGGTTTATTAGAGTTATGGTGAAACTGCAAACAAATTGATACTAAATATTAATTTTAGAGTTAATGAATGGTATTGAACGTCAAAACGTCAAGTAAAAATTAAAAACTTACATTAAAAACATGACATTCTATTTAAAATAACGAAGTTAATGTCAACTTCCGTATATCCGAAAGTGCTAGAACAGTGTCACTATTTTAATTAAATAAAGCACCTTTGAAATGCTCTGTTCGCAAAATTTCCAGTTTTAATTTAGTTGTAGTCTCGCCGTGAAGCACCCTCTATAACTATTAAACTAGTTAACCGAGAGAAAATAAATTCAACATCAAATCAAATTATTAAGAATTGACAAAAATTTAGTTTAATTTGATATAGTAATTAAAGGCACAATTTAAAACTTCGCATTTGTCACTTTGGCAGCGGCAAAAGTTACCTGCGACAAATGCATTAGTGGTATTTTTTACTTATCATTTTTGAATCAATTATTTCAGTGCCCGATTCCAAAATAAATATTTGACAATTTTAGATTTCTTATATTCATTCAATTGTACAGCCGCATTTTACCAAGCGTTTAAATTGAAATAAAATCTTAAAAATGCTTTTTTTGTGTAACTTTTAGAATTAAACAACCTAAATTTACTCAGTAAAGTACAAACCTCTTGTTGGAAGTAATAAAATTATGATAAAATATGTAAAGTTTTAATATATTTAACGATCTAACTTTTTTCATATCTAAAGCAAACATTTGAAAATATTTTGCTAATTTTCTTATTTTGTAGGTAAAGCCTCAGAGAACATAGTTTGTTGTCTACTTCCGGTATTACAATTTTTTGCAAAATATTTAGTGTGTAATGCCAAATAAAAAAAACTCACTCGTAAAAATAGTATAAAATTATATATAAATGTGAGCAAATATTTTCATTCCATTTATTTTACATTGTTTCACATTTGCTTAAGTTAACTCGCACATAAAAGTACAACATTTTTATACAAAATAATAACACTTCTGTTTGTAATATGGTTTTAAAAAATAGTTATTTGCATACCGTATTATTAATTATGCATTCTGTTGCAGTTAATTAACATTGATTGTATTATTTTAATTAGTTATTATACTAAAATAAACAAAAAGAAAATATTTTACCATAAATGAGGTGAATACAATAACTTTAAATTATTTTCATTAATTATATTTAATTAAACAGTTTTACAGTTTCAACAAATTTTATTTTTATGACCCTAATTTAAATAACAATTGCACGTTGTTTTTTTAAATAAATAAAAATGAAGAATAAATAATGAGCAAAATTAATTATCCCCACCGTTAATTGGGTATTTTTTATAAAGCATAATAAAGTAATTAACACTTAATTTTTGTTTTAAGGTCCGAGAACGCGTCGCGTAAAAAGCCTGGAGTAAAGGCGGTTGGAAACGCAGAAGAAAAACGTCCAAGAACGGCATTTTCGGGAGCACAACTAGCACGATTAAAACATGAATTCGCAGAAAATCGTTACCTCACAGAAAGACGTCGTCAACAATTAAGTCAAGAACTTGGACTTAACGAAGCGCAGATCAAAATCTGGTTTCAAAATAAAAAGGGCAAAATTAAAAAAGCTTCCGGTCAAAAAAATCCGTTGGCATTGCAATTAATGGCGCAAGGTCTTTACAATCATTCCACAATACCATTAAGTAAAGAAGAAGAAGAATTACAGGAATTACAAAATTCTCGGCAAATAACTAAGCCGTCATAGAATTTAATTTTACGCAATCGTGGTGATTTTTTCTTTTCAATTTAAGTAATTTTATTTTTAAGCAGTGATAATTTTATGCTTCCAAAAATATTTTTTAAATTGTTAATGTCGACGGAACTTTTTAACACTTGAGAAAATAATCGGGAGTAAAGTTGTCAATGCGTTCCACTTCTGCTTGAAAGAATTACTAACGCGACTACTTTTAAGCTGATTTCTGAGCAACTTACATTGTTTATTTAATTCTGCAATTCTGGAATCAGTGTCGACAAAAAACGTATTAATGTACCATTCATTTAAACACAATTGCATACGGTGAGGTACAGAATACGTAATTCTCAAGCTGAATGTTTGTTACCTTGTGCCATAAGAGAAAGAAATTTATTTGAATTTTGTAATTATTTGCCAGTTAACGTTTTATACATATTGTAAATAGTATATATATTATTTAAATAATTATACATACATAGATTAGAGTATTTATTGTGTTATTTAGATACAAGATCGCGAGCAATATTTATTAATTAGTTAAAATCTAGTGTAGACGTTTGTAAATTAAATATAAAAGAAGTTATCTGTAAATATTTACATAATTTAGTAAGTTTATGAAAGTGTCTGTGAAAATTATTATATTAATTTATAATCTAATGTATATTTAATAAACAAAACCAGTTGAATATGTACCTATTGCAATCTTGTCCATTGCATATCTCAAAATATAAATATTGTAATAAAGTTCAAAAATTAAATCTACGCTTAATTCAATTTTTTCAACGGAACTGATAGGTGAAAGTATTTCAAAAATAAAGGTTTGTATTATTTGATTTTATTAAAAATAGATACAAATTTCTAATACAAATATGTTTGCAGTATATAATAGTCTAAAATGAGTAATATTTTCGAGAGTAATTTAATGAATTAATACCACTTATTCCGTACTATACTCCTCTCTACTTTACGAAAGAGAGTAATAATTAATATTATTTGACGGACTGAAGTGAGTAACAGAAGTACTCGTGTGCAATAATAAAAGTTTTAAAGTTCTTAATACAATGAACAATTAGTTGACTAAAGTACTATTAATGAAGCAAAATTTCTCCACGTAAAGTGACCTGTACCCACCTGTATTTACCTGCGTTCTTATTTTTGTGTAAAGTATGCAAAAAATTCGCACAAAAGTTGTACCTAAGATCTTAAGCTACAACTTTTATTTCAAATTTTTTGAATATTTTTATTTGTTACAAACGTAAAGATTTTTAATAAACCTAATTATACAGGTGCAGTAAAGGTCCTTTTGCTCGGACATTATTTTAACGAAACGCTTTAAAAATGACAGAAAAAATATAAAACAATTACGTAATGGTACGCGGCTCGTGCGGAACTCTTCACAGTCCTACGTAAGATCCTTCTTACAATCCTTTTTACGTAATATAGCGCATATTTCCTGAAATTCAGATTCATTTTTTACCTTTTCTACAAGCAATGACGTCATCGATGTTTTTTAATGGCACTTCTAATTTTTTGCAGTTTTCGAGATATTAATTTTAAAGCAAACAAAAACTAGAAAATTTTTTTACAGAAGAAATAAAAAAAAAATGTAAGTCACTTTATCAGTTGGTAAGGATCATTTGTTTTGCCTTTACCTTGAAGAAAATTTTTACCACTTGTTTCAAAATACTTGTAAAACATCTCTAGTTTTGGTTTAGTTTAAAAATTAATATCTTGGGAATTATCGCCATCCATGTCAAAAGTGACACATGTATGAACTCAGAATTCTTAAATCTATCTAAAACTGCATAAAAATGTTGGTATTAGTGCCATTTCAAAAATTATCATTGCAAAAAGTAGAGGAAATATTTCAGACTAAACGTTCGCACTGTATATGCCGTACACGGCGCTGCTCTCGGCATTCTTACCTTACCTTTAACTGCTCTATTATAAACACACGCAATATTGGTTACGTTCTCCCTATATGTAACCGCTACTAGAAATATTATTTATGTGTTCGTAAATTTTCAAGAGTTCATATTTGCATTTTATTAAAAATAAAACCCGTTTTTTGCACCTGTGCATAAAAATAATACACTATTTAAATTTGATAATGAACAATTGTAGAAGAAAATGATTATTCAAAAATATAAACTTTGAGGTATGTTCCGTTGAATTTTTATAGAGATATGTCAAATAATATAAAATTATACGTATTTTACACTAAACATTTACGTTTCAACGAAGTAAATCAAATCAAATTTTATTGTTCTTATATAATTAAACAAAGGATTCGTTTTCTATATTTCAATACAATTCTATAAACCTATGCAACTGTTCCCCCTTATTTCCCTCTCCCTATTGTTTTATTATTTTCCTTTCTTCCCGTTCCATTCTTTTCTTTCTTTTACTACCTTCTTCATCCATTGTATCTCTTCCCCCTTTTCCCCAATAACCTCTTCCAATCCATTTCCTCTGCTCTTAAAATTTTTCCATCATATGTTTGATATTCTTCCGCTCTTTCCCACACAATCTACATACCCTCTCTTCATCTCTCTTCCAGTATTTGTTTTCCTGTTCTTCGTTTCCTGTCCTAAACCTTGCTATTAACCTTTTTCTTCTAACCCTTTTCCCGATGTCAAGTACTTCAGTATTTCTTCCGCGATGATTTCCTTGTATTTTCCATTATATTACTCCATTTTTGTTCTTCTTTCCTGTCCTTGTGTATCCTTATCCCGTCTTATTATCTCCTCTACTAAACTTCTTCCCTCCACTTTTATTCTCTTTATCTCTTCTCTGCGTAACCACCTCTTTGATAATATTTCTTTCTTGCCTCCTGCCCATGTATGGTTTTCTGCATTTCTACCTCTTTCCAACATTCAAATAGTATCTTTTTTCTTCCTGTTTTCCATCCCTTCTTCATACTTCATCGCTCTTTTTCCTGTTTGTATTCTTATCTTTTCTAATTTTATCTCTTCTTTACAATATATCCGGTGTCTCCTTCCAGTCCCAATGTCCACTTCCAATATTTTTCCTAAATCTTCTAGTTCCTCCCATTCCTTCCATCCCCAAATCTCTGCTCCATACATCATAACGCTTTTTACTAATCTCTCAAAAAACATCTTCTTTTCTCTATATATTTTCCGAAAGTTCTTTCTCCTAGCCCCCATGCTTCTCCTACTATTCTATTTCCTTCTGTCTGAGTTCTCTTATTTGGTCTCCATCCTTGTTGTCGTATCTTATCACATACCCTAAATATCTGTATTTGTCTACACTCTCAATCTCTTTCTCTCCCACCACCATTTCACCTCCCTTTGTCTTTCTTTTCTCTTTTAAATTCTATTATTTTTGTTTTCAGTACATTCACTTGAAGTTTTTTTTTCTAAGAACCTTTTATTACTTTGATCATTTTTTCATTTCTTCTTCGTTTTTCGCTAAGGCGACAATATCGTCGGCATATGCCAACACCCATACCTTTTTCCTCCCTATTACGAAGTATTAAAAGAATTCTAAATTGAAAGGTGCAGTTTTGGTGTTTTTCTGTTTGTTAAATAGACACTGTTGGTGAGTTGGTTCCTTTCCTTTGATAGTTGGTTGAAGAGTCCATAACCGGAATCTGACATATTCCACATTTCTACAAAATTATTCCTATTTGTTGATTATGTTTTTCAAACAAAGATTAAACATATCAAACCAACTTTTATTGTGCAAGTACATGAATAATGCAACTTAGGTTGTGAGTGATTCACTTCCGATAAAGCCTCTGTTTTAACTCAACTCAAAAAACCTACTGTACCCATAGCTTTTGCAGAAGGTCAAAGAGTCAGTGGTTTAATTTAAATAAACAAATCTCTTCTAGTCATCCTGACGATGCATGGAAGAATACAGTGTGCAGATCATTCTGAAGATCTATTCCTTCTTTTTTGCCAGTAAACTATCTAAACTGAATTTAATTATGCCCATAATTAAACGGATCCCGAAGTCCCCAAGACTAGTTAAAATTTAAAGCTTACATTCCTCATCAATCGATGAGTAAACATTAACGATTTACAATCTTTGAAGGAGCTTTTCACATTCTCCTATGATTTTCTAAGGGTCTTTTCACATGAGATGGCTTTCGTCGTCAACTTCAATGAAAACTATGGGCGAAATGTGTTAGAGATAATGATCCGCTTGACCGTTGCTATTCTGTTTAGGAATTCATAAATTTTATCAACTCTCTTGTGACTTTAATGTTGTACCTTAATTACTGGATTGGAAGTTTCTGAGGTTGTCCAAGCTTTTTAATCTTCTCTCAATAATGAAGAATTAGCCGACTTTCGTAGACTTGCTCTTTTTTCCTTTTTAAACCAAAATTTAAAAAATTGATTACCTTCATCTCATGATATCAAACTGGAATAGACTGAATTTATATATGGTTTTATTTTGAGGAGTTGTTTTGCCATTGCCAAGTCTCCGTTGATTAACTTTTCGTCAATTTTAGAACAGATCGATTTTACGATCACACGTAGAGTAACTATTATTCTCTTTAATTTCTTCTTCCTTTAAATTTGGTAAACTAGGAACTGAAGGAGTCAGGATGTTTATGCCAGCCTTCTTATCTTCAATATCCGCTATTGAAGTTTGGTCTTTTCTCTATATCCTTCCCTCCTACTATCAACGGATATTCTGATTATTTACACGCTTAGTGGAACGTTGTTCCAAAATATCCAGTTTGAGGTTTAGGACTTCAGAGTAGTTGGGATGCCCCGAGTTTGATAATTTTATATAGAATCTGTACCTTACTTTCGACTTGAACTAGTTTTGTTTCTACTTCGGGTGCTCGACTTAACTGCTTCTTCTCCTGCAGAAGGTTAAAAACCCTATTGAATAATTACTGTTTTAAATAACAATCTAGTTTTGATCTTCGTGTTTGCTCCACACTTGTATCTGCGGTATGATGGCGAATAAGCACGAGATTTATAGTGTGAGCTGTAGTAGAAATTGTAACCGTCACTTTCGACACTCCAGAACTTAATAATATTGTTCAATAGTTAAATATTTGTCCAACAAGTGAGGAAAGTGATTCTTTTTTTCCACTCGAGCTCGAGTTGTCACTCAATGAGCGTAGCGAGGGAGGCATTAGAGTGAGATTTTTGATTTCCGGCGAAGTTTGATTTCTATCAAAAGTGTTTTAGGACAAAGTTGTAGATATGAAAATATCTAAAACTTTTGTAGATATTATTTTTCACATAACCTTAAAATTATTCCGGAAAATCGAAAAAACTGCATCATCAATTGTCGTCGTACATTTGCGACTTGACATTTTTCCTCAGGCCATTCTCCGTAAAAAGTGATAGAGGAAACGGGGCAAGTTCGTACTGCAAATACGTTTCCATGTCTTCTTTGCTGCTGATGTTTAATGATATCCGTTGGAATATCAATAATGAATCTATTGCTATTGTATTTACTGACGGTTTTGAAATGCCGAGTCAATTTTTTTTGATGGAAATTATTCATGTAACATTAAATATTACATGTTTTCATGATTTAGAATGTAAATTGTAATGAAAAATTAGAAATTGTATCCGGTTATTAAAAAAATTTTCGAAAACGCGTTTTTTCACATTTTTTAATTTCTGAAGCTGGTTTTATAGTGAAGTCAATTTTTTTCTAAACCATGTGAAAGTAGACGTTTCAACCAGTAAAAATCCGATTTCATTCGTTCGAAAATCTTAAATTTTGACGTGAGATTTTTCGGTTCAAAATAGAGGTAATTTTTTGATTTTTCGATGATATAACCGCGAAAATTTAGACCATAAAAAACGTTTTTACCAAATTTGGTATATTAGAAGTAAATAAAACACAAAAATGTTATTATGCAAAATTCTGTTTATAATTATAAAAATGTTACAATTGTTACACAAAAATATTACATATAAAAGAATCAAAAAAAAGATCTAACTTTATCAATCTAACAAAACAACAATAACATAATCAAAAATTTTTAAATATTAAACAAAAATACCTATTCAAATCTAATATCAAAAATATTAATACCATAAAAAGATTCCTGGACTTTTAAAAAATTATAAACAACATAACATTACCAAAAATTATATTTTTTTCTTGAAGTGTATTATTTTTATATACTAACATACCATTAGAACTTGGAATAGAACCTATTCATTTTTATTGGAACAAAATTAAAAACACACTGAACTCTAGTTATTTTATTTAATCTAATATATGTACAAACTTTTAGTGTTGCGTTGCAATTGTTGCAATGATCTCCTATCAAGTACTATATCTGATCAAATATTAAAATAAAAATTATTATAGTTTATAAAGGATACGTGGATGATGTAATTGTTACAGCACACGAAAACTAAATAAATACAATTCACCCATATGACTTAACTTCACATTAGAGTGGGAAAATAAAATAAAGAAACAAATTTTCTAGATTTAGCATTACATATCAATAATACAAATACAAATTAGAAATTAACTTGTATAGGAAAGGTTAAAACTGTACGTTTTTTAAATTTTAAATCATGTTCATTAAAGACATATAAAGTTATTGTAATAAACGGATTACTTGATTGATGAATATAAACTTAAATACCACAAATCAATTTAAATAAAATTTAAAAAAATGCTTATTTAAAATGACTTTAATCAAAAAAAACAAATAAAAAAGAATAAACAAAATTTAAAATAATAATGATTTTACCCTTTACAACACAATTTTCTAGGAAATAAATTTAATAACACAACTCAAACATATATTCAAAAACATTCCATAAATATTACACATTCCAAAATTATATAAAAATATTGGGAAAAAGAAGAACAGAAAAACCTCACAAATTAAAAATAATTTTATTTATTATATTTGTGTTTAATAAATTTAAAAATAAAACGACAAACTCAAGTAGTTTACAAACTTAATTGTTCAAATTGCAATAAGTCATACATAGGACTAACTAAACAATATTTATATAAACAAATTAACCAACACAAAATTTAATTTTGCCTTATTATACCATGTTGTCAAAAATCTACACAATTTTAATTTTAAGACACCAACACATTTTATAGTTATTTTTATTATGTTCTTTACAAACTGTTTTTAGTTATTAAGTACCTACCATGTTAAAGCTTTCTAATGACATCATCCTTTATTTACATTATCAATTTAATGCAATTTTCTTTGCTACTAGCTGCAATAAATGCATATAATGTATTTCCTTTTTTGAAAATTATAGAAATTTTCGTACTCAAACTTAACACTTTTCTAATGATTATTATACATTTTAAGACAATTAAATATTAGCCGTTTATAGTCTATGAGAAAGAGTATTTAATGGAAATATTTTAAAATTAAATATAAACACAATTAATTAACGTGCGCTTCTAAATGTGCCATAATTGCTTAAATCAAAATAAATTAACGACACAATTGAAATTTTTTTCTTAAAAGAATAATCGTTAGTTTACTTTAGAATAAAGATTTTATCAACCTAATCGCTTAACACTATTTTAAAAATGGTCTACTTATAATTTTATGAGAAATATTTTAATAAAATGACGTTTGGATTGATATAAATTACTTAAAAATCCCACACAAAATGGAACGTGTTTCATACGTATTAATTTGCCTCTCTTTCAAACTTTACTTTGATTAGAAAACACAGATTTATGAAAAGCTATAAAATTTATTCATTAAAAGCACATTTAAATTAAACAGATTTATTTCAGTAGGTTTTATTAAATTTCGTATAAAATACGTCTACAATAAGATTTTTAAGAAGGAGTAATAAAAGATCGAAATATTAATATGTTTAATCAATTAAATTGGAAATAAGTGAAATGCGTGTTGTACGACATCTAGTATATATAACACGTACAAATAGTATACTGTTGACATTTGTTAGTGTCAAGTGTAAATAAAACTATAGTTACAAAACAACACCCTAAAAACTTTTGATCGAAGGTATATAGTGGCTATTGATGACTTCAGACTCACGAACAGCTTCTATATAAACTTGTTTTGCCTCATTGAGCTTCTGTTGGTACAGGAACCGGTCAATTTTTTCTTAATATGATGAATGAAAATAGAATGTTTTCTACAAGTGAATTCACAACACAAGGGCCCACAGGGTCAAAGTGGGAATTTCATGAGAAAGGATCACTTTGGCGAATCGTAAAGTTATTTTCTAAGCACACAACAAAACAAAAATTAAAACTCAAACATACTACGTTGCATTTATTCAACCCTTGGGAATCATCAGGGGAAACCACTATGGTTGGTAAGCTGTTGTAAAACCAAGACATTCTGACGTGTTTTGTAGGAAAATATTAAAAACACATAAATCGATCTTACGTGTCAGTTTGAGCGGCTTTGTTTTGATAGCTCCTGAACCAGAACTGGAACACAGCAATACTGTTAAAATAGAAAAACTGACATCAGATTTAAATAGAAATTTAGAATTGTTTGGTGAGTAGTAGAATTAGAAGTTAGAAGCGTTATGAATAATAGCAAAGATCACATTCAGCTAATAATCAAATAAAACTACATTTAAACCCCTTCAAGGTAGGCATAGATAAGAAAGCCCACTAGAGCTTTATTTATACATTACTAGACGAAATGGAGAATGTTGAAGTTTTATGTAAAAAGCTTGAAGAAATAGCTACTGACATAATGAGAATTAAACAGGAAAATACACAATTGAATAACTTGGTGGTAACATGAGTGATAGATAAACAAGGAGGGGAAGTAATGCAAGGGTTATTAATACCATAGGAGTTAAATTCAACAAAGAAAAATGACTTAGAAGATTACAATATAATAGAAATATTCAAAGAAACGACGACAAGATTAATATCAATTAAATTAAGAAAATTTAGCAAAAAAATAGAAATAGTAAAGGTGGTTCGAAATTTAAAACATACTTATATATGAATAAACAAAGATGACTGGAACAAATTAATCTCAAAGATAAAAGAAACAAAACTTAAAGAATAAAAACACAGAAGCAGTACAATAAATTAATAATAAACAGTAAAGTATATGGAAAAAACGATGAAGAATATCTCCCAAACAAAGACCTTCTTCGCGAAATAACAAAAACTAGCAAGAGAAAAACGTATTACGCATGAAAAAGATAAAAATAAAAGCACCTGACATGGATATGGAAAACTATATAAAAGAAAATAGGAACATGAAATATTAGTGGAATAAATGGCAAAGAAGAAGGGCAACAGAAAAGAACAGAATGAGTGAAATGATGAAGGTTTTAAAAAGATATTTAGAAAGAAAGGATTTAAAGTTAAATACGGGAAAAACAAAAAATGATGGTTTTCAGGAAAGGGGAATGGCAAAGGAAGAAAAGTTATGTAGAGATGAGAAGAGAATGAAATAGAAAGTGTGAAGGAATTCACACACCTAGGATATGTGTTTAGGAAAAACAACAAGGAAGAAGGACAAATAAAAGACAAGGTGCACAAAGCGATGAAAATATTGGGTCAGGTATGGAGCATGGGTGAAAAACGTTTAGAATGGATATAGAAAAAAGGAAACTAATGTGGGAGAAACTGATAAAAAAAGTATAATGTTGTACGGAACGGAAATATGGGGATGGAAGGAACAAAAGGAAATGGAGAGGGTGCAGAAAAGATACTGAAATGGGTGCTTGGGATATGTAAAGACACACCAGGATATATAACGATGGAAGAAGTAAAGGGTGAGAAAGTAAGAATAGAGGCGTGAAAAAGGGCAATGAAGTTTGAACAACGTATGGAAGGAAGGAAACACTGTAAAACACTACAAGAATGCTGGAAAGAGATTAGAGAGGAAAAAGTGAAATATGGGCAAGAGAATAAGAGGAATTATTATTTGAAAAAAGGATATGCAACAAGTGAAGTAGAAAGACTAAGACAAAGGGGAGGGAGTTGAGATGGACATAATACAAAGAGACAAAGACATAGAAAACAAGAAAGGAGGGAAAAATTAGAAATTCAAGGTATAATAGGAATTATGAAAAGATAATGGAAGAAGAAAGACCAGAATATATCACAAGAGGGAGAAAGGGAAAAGTGAAAAAATGATAGCCAGATTTAGATGTGGTAACGAGAAGAGAGAAAACAGATACTGGATGGAAGACGAAGAAAGGAAGTGTAGATTATGTGGGGAAGGGTGGGAAAATATAGATCATCTATTAAGAGAATGTAACGAGCTAAGAGAGGAGGACAAGAGTAGGAAACAAATACTAAGTGGTAAACGAGAGGGAGTAGATTGGATGTTGGAAGTATGGAAAGAAGAAAACAGTATAAATGCCAATAAATGTAAAAGTAAAAATGTAAAGCCTTTGCAAAAATGTAAATTTATAGCAAATAAAACTTTATTATTAATAGAACTAACTGACGGATTTGAGAAGGCCAAAGTGCAAGATTTACTATCGCAAAACAGAAATATCTACAGAGTAGTACCAAACAGGATTACAATACTCTATCATTGACTACATAATTGTGGATAGGAAAAACTGAGCAGTAGTAGCCAAAAAGGATTCGATATAAGCAGTGATTATTACCTAGCAATAGCAGCAATAAAACAGAAAGATAGAAAAAATCCAAAAGATGACAAGAAAGAAACTAAAACCATTACATCGTATAAACTGGTAACTGAAGAAATAGGGGAAGAATTAGAAAAAAAACATACTGAAAAGGAAATAGAGATAAAATGGAATTATGGAAGTGGGGACCTTCAAAAAGATTTGCGGAACACGTAAAGAAAACAAAGACAAGAAAAAAACAGCGTGGTGGACAAATGAGATAAAAGAGCAAGTAAGGATTAAGAAAGAACGAACAGATAGAGCAAATTAAACATAAAAATAGAATTACCAAAGAAGAACTAGTGGCAACAAAACAAGAAATGAAAAATGGAAAAGCAGCTGGAGACGTCAAAATTGATCAATAATATGGGGGAAATGGACATCAAATGTTACTAAAAATAGTTAAATAGTTAAAAGTGGGTTTAGGAAAGGAAAATCACACAGGATTACGTGATTACAATCAAAGAGATTATGAATAGAATTTTGCCAAGATTTATGGACATGTAAAACTCATTTGACCGAGTACCGAGAGCTCAAACATGGAAATGTTTAAGAGAGAAAAGCATAAATGAAAACAAATAATTAACGTCACAAAAAGTATATACAATGAGAAAAGGAACAAGATAATGTGCAAGAACATAGAACCACCATGAGATGGGATGATGTCTTAGTTCACTACATGGACCATCTAATACGAAAGACGAGAACAAGAACAAAGAGTTAATTGTTATATCTAAATTGTTTTGCCAAATGACGTAGCACTAATAGCGGCTAATGAGAAGGATTTATAGGAAAATTTAAAAATATGGAATAAAGTATTAATCCAAAATGGAATAAAGATAAACTAAAACACAAAACACAAAATTAAACTAATGATAGTAATTAATGAAAAGAAAAAATCATAAATTGAAATAAATGAAGAAAAAATAGAACAACTTTCAATATTTATGAACTATAGAAAAAACAATAAACTATATTGTGAACCGAGTAAAGCCCTTAGTAATAAAAAAGACAGAGACAAAGATGAAAGTGTACAAGGTAATATTCTGACCAATTCATACTTTTGAATGCGCGTCGTGGTTACTGACCAATAGAGATAAAGCTAGAGTAAGTGCAGTTGAACTGAAGTACCTAAGAAGAGTTAAAATAAGTAATCAAAATTAAGAATGAAGTAATTAGAGAAAAATTACAGATTGATTGTGTGTAAGATTTTATTGAAATGAAACAGTTAGAGTAGTAGGAACAAACACCTTCTAAGAATGAATAAAAATGCGCAGAAAAAAAATGTAAAAGAAAACAGAGAGAACAAAACAAACGTGGGAAGATGCAATTGAAAAAATTACTGAAATAGAATGGGAAAATCGTAGATAGAAGCGAAAAGGGTAGCAATAGATAGGAAGAGTAACTGTTTAATCCCATTAAAAAAATAAATAAACCTCTTTTTGTAGAGGTAGAGTGAAAAAAACAGCTTAAATACGATAGGAATGAATAAAAAAAGTGGAAGAAGAAAAGAATATTTTGCCCGTTTTTTTTTCTCAGCATTGTTTGCTGCTCATCTGGCGTTGGAACATGTGGGTGTGGCATAACTAGGTGCTAGAGTATCTACGTATGTTACGTTCCAAACAACCAGATGTCCGAGCTTCTAAGCTGACAGGGACATATCATTGGTCGTTTGCCGTGTGTCCGAAACATGGGTTCTAATATGGCAGGAGAACCAGCAAAACCAGGGCTCTGGTCTTGTTTAAAAGTGAATGGGTAAATCTTCTAGCTGATGATTTCGTACAGCTTAGACAATGATGCCCGTAACAATCTACTTGTGCGGAACAAACACAACGGAATGGTTGAATAATCGACATCCAAGAGCAGTCCTACAACAGTTCTTGTTGTATTGTTATCTAAAAAGGTGCCATGTGTTGAAGATAGAAGAGCATTTAACTAAGCTTCTAATTCACGTGTGGTTGCAGCTAGTGATTGCAATTAAATGTTTGATCAAAGATTTCTGATTGCTGCGGTAACTCACACTCCGAAACTTTACACCATAGCTTCTCCGCTTCATTTTGATTTATTTCTGAATGAAAGAAAGGGAAGATGGAAAAATGAAACTCACTTTTCCATGTACAGTGATAGAAAACAAAGTATTGATATGTCAACAATCTTAGTGAATTCTAGACCACCCTCACGTACAGGAAAACATGCTTCTGCCAAGTGTATTTTAATCTACGTTGTGGACAAGTTGGAGGCAGTTAAGTATTTAAGTGTCAAAAACCTGCAAAAATGTTTGATGTGAAGTGTGTATCTTAATCTTGAAGCAGCACTGGTATGTCGTAAAATGAATAGGGCGTGATGGGCACAAGCTGTGTACGCCGAGAGACCAGTAACTTTATATTGTTGATGTTTTGAGTTTAAATTACATTGGTGTTCAAGAATCTGTCAGTGGAACACCGAGTAGAACAATCTTATTTTCATGTACTAACTGACTGTCTGGAAGAAATGCTCTAATTTTTTTAAATATTTATCAGCTGTTCCAGTACTCCCAAGAAAATGTACCTTTCGTTGAGTTTAACTCTAAATCAAGACGCGGGCCTATTGACTGTACAATATTTAAATTATGCGTAATTGTTTTGGGAAGCGATACATTTATTTTAGAACTTAGGGAACGGGCCAGAAAATCGGCAACAAGACAATCGGACTTAATGGGTCACTTTGCTGTACGTCACATTTAGATGGTATAATAGACTGTCCAAAAGGCAGAATAGAAGGGAAACCGTAACATTGATATATAAAAGGATAAAAGTCTGGTAATTTTTCTTTGAATGATTCTAAAATTATATCCTTCGAAGTAATTTAAAAGCGTTTTTGAAGTCTAAATTAAGCATAATTTTGGCTCACAACTAGTTTTGCTAGTGCTGCGGAGTGTGCTTCCCTACAGCAATTGGTTTATTTTCACCATCTTTCTTTGTTAGAGCGATTAAGGATGCACCATATAACCAAGGACAAACATCTACGAAAACCAAACCAGAAAGAATGGTGTTGCAGAGGGAAGACAAAGCAGACAAAAAATTATCATTGGCAACATTGTCTGTTGAAGATATATCTTTGAGATGTCGAGATTGTAAACCATCGAGGCCGGCAGCTGATCCCGCAGGAAAAGAAAAAAACTGCTTTTGCAATTCTATGTTACTTATGGGAGGACCTTAATCAGTATTAGAAGGTTCTCGTGGAAATTCAATGGAGTTATCGGCTTTAGGATGTTTGCTTGGCAGTTGTGAAGTGTCGACGTATTATTGGATGCGAAAGCTTTAAGCCGGAGATACACGGCGCGTGGTTCGACGATCTTGTCTCTACAATCCACGAACCACGCGCCGTGTAGCATAGGAGGTTCGTAGTTTGTGGTGCGTGGTCCGCAGTTCGTAGTGCGTGGTTCGAGAGGTTCCATCGGAAGTCGGTGTCACGATACAAAGGAGCTGGCCACGTCGGTTCGTATACGGTCCATGCTGGTTCGGAGAGGTTCGCCTAGGTTCGCAATATTGCGAACGCGAACCGACAAGAACGTGCCAGTAGGTTGTTTGATGTCAAGACGAGTGTTGTTGATAGAGGTTAGGTAAAAATATGGCGGTCGAGTGGAATGTCGAAAAAATGTAGAGTTTATCGAGGCACTTCAGGAAGAGGAAGTGATCTGGAATCCCAAACACAATCACCACAAAGACCGAAATATTGTGCATGATTCATGGAAACGATTGGAAACAAAATTTCCGATAGGGGTTAAATCTTTGTTTAGCGGGAATGCACAATCTCATGTTTGTATCCTTCCTTGCAATTATTGGCCCTACTTTTGCTAATAGTAATTCGAAATCTTCAGCTCTCATACGACAAAAGTTTTCAAAATATCCTGAGGGCTCCTTTAAAAGTCCACTAACATATTTGACCCACTATATCTGTAATTTTAGTATTAATTACTACTAGTTCTACATTCATTCATACCGTCATGAATGTCGAAAGTAACTTACCTTTCTCTACTTTTCATATGTGATGACATCCACCATCTCCTTTACGTCTGCTTAACCGATTTTGTAACCAAACGCCACTAGAAATAACACACAATGTAGCAGATGCAATGATTTGTTGTCTTGAATCCATGATGGCGGCCGACGAACTAAATCAAGAGGTTCCGTTGTTTCTTCACGAACCTGTTACGTCAATACACCAAACGAACTACGCACCGTGTACCCACCTTTGGTTTGGCAATAGCGGAACCACAAACTTCTAACCACGAACCCGTACCTGGTCCCTGATTTGCCGAACCACGCGCCGTGTATCTCAGGCTTAAGGATACGTAGAGCACCGGCTAAATCTCTATCCGATAGCTCGGATTTAACTTTAAATTTATGATGAGTTGATGGATTATATTTCTTAACTGGAATCTTTGAGAGTGTATAATATCACGACTATTTTAAAATTTATTTTTATAATTATAGTTAAGGACATCTTATTGCTTCTTTGTATTGTGGGAGGACAAAAGTACGAAAAAGTTACAATTCTGATTAGTTTGTGCTGGAAAGTAGGCTGGTATTTATTTTCAAAAAAGTAAACGATCGACAAATGAGTGATCAAATGAGGACCTATTAGTTGAAGCCCTACAAGTTTATGATTTTCCCTAATGAATCTTAAGGTCATGTAAGATTTTAAATATCGAGTTATACGAAGAATATCTTGCTTTTCTTATATGCTCACTAATACCAAAAGTTTATTGGTTATGGAAAGGTATCTCTAAAAATAAGCTTTCTTTGTGGTTTCTTACTTTTTAGAATTTCAGGTTTTGAATGTTGAGGATATTTAGTTCAGATAACATGTTTTGTTCATAATAAAAAAAAATTATCATAACTGTTTATATTTTACATACAAAGTACCTAGTTATTAATTTTAGAAAAAAGGAGAGTACTTAACGTAATAAAGATTAATAATCAAAGCAAAATAACGAAATCACTAAACAAAGACGAAAAAGTTAAAAAATTAATTACTCGTTAAATTAAAGTTTACTTACATTCATAGTATATTATAATCTAGTCTAATTACTTCACTTTACAGAAAAGCATGATTGAAAACAAGTGGAAAAAATTAAATTATCAACTAAATAATTCAACACCCCTTAATTGCAGTTGTATGTTAAATATGAATTGCTCCTTCGTATTTCTTAACTAATTAGAATTCATTAACATCAAAAAATATTTGAGATTGCAAATTGCTTTGTTAAGTCGGAACTTTACGATGCCACGAAAGAACAAAAAGAATATATTATTAAATTCTTTTGGTTTTATTTTTAAATATTTAGGCAGCACATTATCCCAGCTCATTTAATTTTCGTCGTTATTTTATTTTATAATTATGCGTGTAATTACTGTCTTATCTATTAATGAGGATAATTTATAATTAAATTTTATTAACCTGAAATTAAGTGATGAGTGTGCAATTGTTACAAAATTATGTTGTGAAGACAAATTTAACCTTCTTTGTTTTGTTTGTTTTTTGTATGCAAATGTATAATTGAATAGATAAATAGAAAATAATGCATTGCTTATTATATTAATTCTATTATCTATACTTTACGAGTCATTAACCCTAATTAATTGTTAGTATTTTTAGTCGGTTATAATTTGAAATTAAAATAGTTAAGGGTGCAAATGTAGTTTGCCTCCATGTCGCGCACACAAAGGAGCTAGAATTAAATTAAAAAAGAATAGAAAATTTATAAAAAAAAGTTCGTAACTAAATAAAAGTGAAACTATAATCAAACATCAACTCAGTATTATATTGCGTTTTTATACAGGGTGTCCTAATATTCCGTGTACATACAGCTACTGAAGATTTCTGAACTAAAATAAACCGATTTAACCCAAAATGCCTTAGTCCAAAAGTTGATAGTTTCCGAAATACAGACTGTCAAAGTTATTATTTTTTATTAGTTTTCTGGGATAATTTTCTTAATAGTTGTATTATTTGCACGAAATTTGGTACTCGGGGTTATTTGGGATGAGAATTTTAAATCCAAGTATCTCAGAAACTGTTGCTCGAAGCGACATTTATTAAGTATATCTTTTTGAGGCAGAAGAAGTATAAATATATTCAAATAAAATTTCATACAGGAAAGCAGAAAAAATAGGATTTTTAAATGTAAAAAGTGCTGTAAGTAAATAATAAGTTTGACGCTTTTATTTCAGAAACTATCAGCTTTTGGACTAAGGTAATTTGGGTTAAATCGGCATATTTAGTCCCAGAAATGTACAGTAACTATCTATGTACACGGAATATCGGGACACCCTGTATACAAATAATTGCAGTTCTTATATTTTTAAAGTAGTTAGTAGATGAAGTTTATGTAAAGCTTATAAAGGTTCCCTAACTACAAAAAGTATATTTCAAAAATTCTCATTGAATCTACATTTGCAGGAAGACTCAAATTTCATGAATTCCGTCATGAGTTTTTTAAATTAAATTAAAATAAATGTTTGTGCTTTGTGTTTTTTTTCCAATGATATATCAACTTTAAAATAGACACATTTTGCCAGTTGGTCAGGTCAGCTTACTTCAAGAACGAAAGCTAAGCTTTTGGTAGCTTAGCTACTTCATAGTTAGAAAGGTTTCAAGTGAGCTGTCAGACTTGATCCCAAAAAATTGATAAAAAACCCTAACGAGTCACCTCGGAATATGGACGGTCAAAGCAGAAGACCAGTTAAGTTTAGAAAAAACAACACATATCGAATGACAACTACAACCAGAGACATTATAAATAAAACAGAACAACATAAAAATGTTCAAGAACTCTATTATCGTTTGTGGTGATTTGATAAACCAGGTTAAAATGGGTAGAAGATACCGTGTCCAAAACTACGGTTTTGTCGTGGCGTTTTCAAATTTTTAATTTGGGCAAGAACTACAAGAAGACTGTTATCAAAGTCGTGCCAAGTTTAAGTTTCCTGGTTGTCAAAAAACCTACATTTTAAATAAGTAGGAATTCACTAAGTACAATCGACAGATTGCAAATTGTAAGAAGCTGAACGACTTGCACCTGATGGTTGCAATGTTAAGTATTGCAGTGAACATGGATTTTTAAGTAAATGGAAGAAAGTTCAACAAGAAATGTCTATTTTTTAACGCTTAATAATGAACTAAACATTAAAAAAACACAAACAAAAGCGAAATGGAATGGGAACGTTGTGAGTGCTGACTACGAATACTATTATTGGTCATGAGTAACTAAATCACAAAGAGCAAAATGGTAAATGAAAACATCAAGTTATGTAAACAATATAAGCCAAAGATAGGCATTACCTTTACCTACCGAATTAAACATCGACTCTCGACAGTATAATTACAACACAGCGGTCATAGATTATTCAAAACATAAGATCTAGTGTCGTCTACATTCAGGTTTGAAGGCCGTCGTTAACAGAAGGGAAGGAACCCTGACGCTAAACCAGATCGGAGTTTTGATCCTCAAAAACATCCAAACGGCACCTTACAAAGGTTTTCATTTGACCAGCGCGATTCAAGTTCCGTCCCAATTAAACTAGTATAAATATAATTTGCAAATCACAAATCATCAATCTACATCCAACATCGGAGATAAAAAGATCACTAAAGAAGCTTAGTAAAGCCCATACAATATTGAACGATACGTCGGCAATTGCAACCTATTGAGTTGTTTTTGTTTATCACCTCCACCCAGAAAGGCCCTATAAGAGTAAACTCATCTAGGTAAAAATCACATTACCAACTCATCATATTTGGGGAAGACCAAGTTACCCAAATATTAACCAACTATTGTAACTAAAAACAAATATGTAATTAGCCCTTCTTAATTTGAGAAAATTAATAATAATAAAATAAATCAAATATGCAACAAGAATTTACAAAACATTGAAAGACACACAAAAAAACAGTTAATGGATATACTGCATCATATGCCGAAAAAATTGCAAAAATTGTAAAAAAAGGTAAGAGATGCAAAAACGTTTCCTGAAAAAAAAATGCATCGAAAGAGATCCGATGATATGAGGAACTCAACCTACTAAAGTTTGGAGAAAATGATGAATTGCAGTTAATACCACAACCAAATAATGATCAATATGACAAGAATCACACACAGATGAAAATAAACCATACATAATAGGTGAAGCCTCAATATGTCTCAAAACGGGAAAGCAGTCGAGCGAGTAGGGATACCAGGGGAGTTACCACATCAGTGTATAAGAAAGAAAAGAAAACAATATTTATAGAGGACTTAGTGTAATTACCACGTTAAGGAAATGATTTAGGAAAATAATTAAACATAGATTAAAAGAAAAAAATGAATCGTGGAATGGAGACTGCCAAAGAGCAAAGAAAGGAATGAAAAGAGGAAGACGAAGGTGGAAATCGGATGGATATATGATGAATACAGAAGCAAAAGAAAAGGGTTTAGAAAAATGTGTAAAAACAAAAAGGAAGAATACAAAAAAATTGGAAACAGAGATCATCGAAATAAAAAACCAAGGACAAGCTTGGGAGTTTTTAAAAAAGCGAAAAAAAGAAAGATAGAAATAAAATAAATGAGGAGAAATTGGAGGAACACAAAAGTTTGCTACGAAAAACCGGACGAAAACATAAAAAAATTAAAAGAAAGAGAAAACGCAGAGAGAGAAGAATTGAAAAGTGGAATTGGAAGAAGCAATAGAAAATTTAAAAATGCGTAAAGCGGGAGGTTTGAACAAGACACAGGGGGAGCAATGGAGATTTACAGGAGAGAGGATGAGGAAGAGAATGAGAAAACATATGAAAGGATATGGAAAGGAGAAGGACTACCCCAAAATTGGGGTGAGATAATAATATGTCCAATTTACAAAGGAGGGAATAGGAGGAAATTAAAACTACTGAGGGATATGCTTAGCAAAACGTAGGATACAAAGTCAATAGTGAGATTCTAAGAAGAAAGCTAGAAAGAGAAGTAGAGAAAAAAAATTAATTCCAGATTGGCAGATGGGTTTCAGAAGAGGATGAGGTACTATCGATTGTATATACGTACTAAAACACCTGATTAATAAACAGTTGGAAAAGTTGTTGTGGGAGAGGATGAGAAAAAGAGGAATCAGTGAGGATATAGTAGATGCGCTGGAGAAAATGTATGAGGACATAAGTTGCAAAACCAGAGTAGGAGGGAGAATGGGGAACAAGTTTAAGACGGAAAGAGGACTGAAACAAGGATGTTCGTTAAGTCCGTGTTTATTTTCTGTATATATTGGGGATCTAAAAGAGAAACTGGAAAGAAACCAAGTGGGAGGAATAGTGGTAGGAAGAAGAAAAGTATAGGTATTGGCGTATGCGGACGATATAGTCGTGATATAAAAAAGTGAAGAAGATATGAAAGGGGTAATAAAAAACTCTAAGGAAATATTTAAAAGAAAAAAGTTAGTGGCAAACGTGAACAAAACAAAAATCATGGAATTTAAAAGGAAGATCATTGTCATTGGGGAGAGGAAGAAATAGAGATTGTGGAGAAATACAAGTATTTAGGATACGTTCTAAAATACGATAATAAGAATGGTTAACAAATAAGAGAGTTGGAAAGAAAAGAAAATATGATAATCAGACAAGTGTGGAAAATAGGAAAAAGAATATTTGGAAAAGATTTTTAAAAAGACGGTGGTTATTCGAGAGGATAGTCAAAAAAGTAATGATATACCGAGCAGAGGTGTGGGGATGGAAGAAATGGATGGAACTGAAAGGTATACACGAGAAGTATTGCAAGTGGATATTGGGATTAGAAACGGGAACACCAGGATACATAGTACAAGAGGAAGCAAAAATAGAAAAGATAAGAACCAAAACGGGAAGAAGAGCGGTGAGGGGGGAGAAAAGATTAAGAGGAGGAAAGATATTGAAATATTAATCAAATGTTGGAAAGAGAAAGTATTTCAAAAATAAAATATGGTGAAAGAGAAAGAAGATTATTCTATGAAAAGGGAGGTTATGCGAGAGAGGAGATAAAAAGATTGAGGAAAAGAGGAAAACGTATGGAAGCAGAGTTAGTGAGAAAATATTAAGATACGCAAATTCAAGAGAGAAGATCGAGAATAAAAAACGGAAATATAATGAAAAGTATTGTGAGATCATTACAGAAGGAATCTCACGTTATATAATAAGAAAGGAAAGTTTGAAAGAAAAAAGAGCGATTGCAAGATTTAGAGTGGGAAATTAAGAAAGATAAAATAAATATTGGTGGAAAGACGAGTATATAATTGTGCAGACTGTGCGGAGATGGATGGGAGAACTTGGAACACATGAAAGAAGGTGTAATGAATTGAGAGTCAAAGAAAGAGATAGACGGATATTATTAGGGGATAATGGATCGAAAGGATGAAAGAAGTAATGGAGAGAAGACAATGGATATAGAAACAAAACAGAAAAATATTTAAGTTGGAAGCCAATAAGTTACTGTAATTTTATAATTAAATTTTTATTTGTTTTTTTCTAATTTTGTTATTGTAACTATTGATTAATGTTTATATAATAAAATAAACGTCTAATCAATTAAACATAAATTGCAAAGATAAGTAAGGAACAAAGCTGATTTACAAAAGGATGATTAATCTGGACGTAGATGCTCATTAAGAAGAATAAGAATAAGAAAGAATAAAAACTTCTGAAATGTACCACTTTAGAAATATAAATACACAAACTGATTTGACAAATTTCGTTTTCCCAAATGGATTTTTGATTGAATCAATTCCGAGCATTCACGATTCTACCAGAAATTTGTATTTCACTCAATATTCATTAAAGAATTGTAAAACGCCACCTATTCAGAAGGAAGTGTTTAATTTGGTTCAGTTGCATTTAAGTTTTAAGCATCCGAACAAATCACAATCCATTTTAATTCTTTATTTTTTTTCAAGATCCGATTAGTCGCTAAATAGAAAAACACAATGAGAATCAAGAATATTTTACATAGAACAGTGTGGTACAACAATCAGTTATTTTTCAAAGTAATCGCTGTTTTGACTTATATATTTTTTGTAACGTAGTACTTATTATTCAATACCATTGACATAGAAAACAGCCGGTCTGGTGTTGTGTGGCGAAATTCTGTCCTCCTAGCCAGCGTTTCATGTATGCAAAAGATATAAATCTGAGGCACTCAAGTCAGGATTGTATGGTGTGTTCTCAAAACTTGTTTTCCTTCAGCATGATTGACCACAATTTACATTTGGAGGCAGACTCTATTTGTCGAAGCATATTAGGTGCTCCCAACATATTTAGAAATGACAATTGCAAATGGGGGGAACACTGTAAAAGTTTGCTACTAAAACTGAAAATAAACATAAAAACAATTAAAAAAGGAAGAGAAGCAGAGAGGAGGAATTGAAAAGTAGAATTAGAAGAAGAGATAGAAAATATAAAAATGGGTAAAGCCGGAGGTTCGGACGGGACACAGGGGTAACAATGGAGATTTACAGGATAGAGGATGAGGGAAAGAATGAGAAAAACATATAAAAGGATATGGAAAGAAGAAGGACTACCTCAAAAATGGAGAGAGATAATAATATGTCCAATTTACAAAAGAGGAGTTAGGAGGGAACTAAAAAACTACAGAGGGATAAGTTTAACAAACGTAGGATACAAAGTATATAGTAAGATTCTGAGAACAAAGTTAGAAAAGGAAGTAGAGAAAAAAATTAATTCTAAATTAGCAGATTGGCTTCAGAAGAGGAAGAGCTACTACCGATTGTATGCGCATACTAAAATGTTCTCCATTTTTTTCGATCTGAGGGCTGCGTTTGACAAAGTGGAAAGAGGGTTGTTGTGGGAAAGGATGGGAAAAAAGGAATTAGTGAGGATATAATAGATGCGGTGGAGGAAATTAATGAGGACACAAGTTGCAGAACTAGAGTGGGAGAAAGAATGGAGAACAAGTTTAAGACAAGGACTGAAGAAAGGATGTCCGTTAAGTCCGTGTTTATTTTCTGTATATATTGGGGATCCTAAAAGAGAAATTGGAGAGAAACCAAGTTTATTTTCTTTACATATTGGGGATCTAGAAGAGGAATTGAAGAAAAACCAAGTGGGAGGAATAGTGGTAGGATGAAAAAAAAGTATAGGTATTGGCGTATGCAGACGACATAGTTGTGATATCAAAAAGTGAAGAAGAGATGAAAGGGGTAATAAAAACTCTAAGGAAATACTTAAAAGAGAAAAAGTTAGAAGCAAACGTAAACAAAACAAAAATCATAAAATTTAAAAAGAAGAAAGAGAGAAAGAACAAAGTATTATGGGATTGGGGAGAGGAAGAAATAGAAATGGTGGACAAATACAAGTATTTAGGATACTTCCTAAAATACGATAATAAGGATAATTAACAAATAAGGAAATTGGAAAGAAAAAGAAATATGATAATCGGACAAGTGTGGGGAATAAGGGAAAGAATATTCGGGAAAGATTTAAAAAAAAGACGGTGGTTATTTGAGAGGATAGTCGAAGCAGTGATGATGTACGGAGCAGAGGTGTGGTGATGGAAGGAATGAGTGGAAGTAGAAGATATACAAGAGAAGTACTGGAAGTGGATATTGGGATTAGAAAGGAGAACACTAGGGTACATAGTACAAGAGGAAGCAAAAATAGAAAGATAAGAACCAAAACGGGAAGAAGCACGGTAAGGTATAAGGAAAAGATGGAGAGGAGGAAAGATATTGAAATATTAATCGAATGTTGGAAAGAGACAGAAATTCAAAAAATAAAAATATGATGAGACAGAAAGTTAGTAAGAAGAGATCAAGATACGCAAATTCAAGAGAGAAGATTGACAATGAAAATTATTGTGAGATTATTACAGAAGGGATACCACGTTATATAATAGGAAAGGAAGAATTGAGAGAGAAAAGAGCGATTACAAGATTTAGAGTAGGAAATGAAGAAAGAGAAAATAAATATTGGCGAAAGGACGAGGAGAGAATGTGCAGACTGTGCGGAGATGGATGGGAGAACTAGGAACACATGAAAGAAGGAGGAATTAATTGAGAGTGCACAAAGAGATAGAAGGATATTGTTAGGGATAATGGGGAAGGGATCAAATGGATGAGGAAAGTAATGGAGAGAACACAATGGAAGGAGAAACAAAAAAGAAAAATAAATAAGTTTGAAGTTTAAATTGAAAGCCAATAAGTTATTGTAATATTATGAGTAAATTTTTTTATTTTGTAATTGTAATTATTGATTAATGTTAGATAGAATTGGACCATCAGCCGCTAGAAGTAGTCATGATGGAAGAAGGAAAGAAAGAGGTACAAGAACAAGAAGAGGTATGGAGAGAAAAGAAAGTATGGACTGAAGAGAGTATAAAAGGTATAAAGAGGAAATGGAAGAGGAAGTAAATACTAAAGGAAAGATGGAGGAAGAGATGGAGAGAATTACAGCCAAGATGGAATTGGCAACAGAGAAGATAAAGTATAGATTAAGAAAACAAGAATTAGGGGAAAAGAAAAGATTGGTGGAACGGAGAATGAAAGAAAGGGAAAAAAGAATTAAGAAAAGAAAGAAGGAAATGGAAAAAGGAAAGATAGAGATAGATGAATAAAAGGTTAAAAATAAATTTTAAGGAAATATGTGTAAAAAAATAAGAAGAACATAAAAAAACAAACCGAGATAAAGATTAGAGAAATTAAAAAATGAAGGACAGGTATGGAAATTCATTAATAAAAAGAGGAAAAAGGAGGAAGGATGGAAGCAAATATAGATGGGGAAAAATGGGAATAACACAGCAAGAAGTTAGTAGGAGAGAGTGAAAAAAGCAAGAAATGAAGAAGTTGAAAAAAAAGGATAAGAGAGGGTGGAATAGGAAAAGAAGAAATGGAGAGAGTAATAAATAAAGTAAAAAAAGGAAAAGCAGAAGGGACGGACTGAATACAAGGAGAACAATGGAGGTACATCGGAGAAGGAATAACAGAAAAAGTAAGAGAAGTATTCGAGAGAATATAGAAAGGAGAAGGGTTTCCAGAAAAATGGAGAGAGGCAATAATATGCCCAAATAGAGGAAATGGAAAAAAATCAATAGGAGGAATAGTAATAGGAAGGAAAAGATATGGGTTTTAGCTTATGCGGATGACATTGTGGAAAGGAGAAAAGAGGGGAAGAAAATTGTGAAATACCTAGAAAATAAAAAACTAGCAGCAAATGTCAGGAAAACAAAAATTATGGAATTTAAAAAAAGAAAAGGAAGACGAAAGGAGGTGGAATGGTGGTGGGGGAGAAGGAGGTAGAGAGAGTAGATAAGTGTAGATACTTAGGTTACAACATCAGATATGATAACAAAAATGGAGACCATATAAAAGAGATGAAAATGAAAGGAAATAGAATAGTAGGACAAGTATGGGGTTAGGGGAAAGGATATTTGGTAAATATATAGAGAAAAGGAGATGGATGTTTGAAAAGTTGGTAAGAAGTGTGGTACTGTATGGAGCGGAGATTTGGGGTTGGAGGGAATGGCAAGAGCTGGAGAAGATACAGGAGAAATACTGGAGGTAGACGTTAGGACTAGAGAAAGAGACACCGGGGTATATAGTGGAAGAAGAGCTAGAAATAGAAAAAATAAGGATACAAGCAGGAAGAATTGCAGTGAGGTATGAAGAAAAATAGGAAGTAGAAAGGAAAATGAAATACTTTATGAAGTTTGGAAAGAGATCGAGGCACAGAAGGTAAAATATGGGGAAGAAGAAAGAAGAAAATACTATGAAAGGGTGGGATACGCGAGAGAAGAGATAAAGAGATTAAGAGAGGGGGGGGGGTAGAAAGATGAAAGAGGAAATAATTGCAAGAGATACAGATACTCAGAAGCAGGAAAGAAGAGCAAAAATAAAGGAAGGAAAATGTAACGGGAAATACATAAAAATAATGACAGACAAGACACCAAGGTACATAACAGAAGGAAAAGGAATGAATGAAATAAGAATGATTGCAAGGTTCAAAATGGGTAATGAAGAAAATGAAAATAAATATTGGATGAGTGATGAGGAGAGAGTATGCAGGTTGTGTGGGGATGAATGGGAAAATATAATACATATAAAAGAGGGATGCAGGGAAACAAGACATGAGGAAAAGGAATGGAAGTTACTACTAGGAGAGAAAGGGAGGAAAACAATGAATGAGGGAAGTGTTGGAGAGGAGGCAAAGGGATGGAGGAGAGGAAAAGAAAAATACTGAAAGTTTAGGGAAGAGAGGGATGGAAGGTTGAAGAAGGAAACAGAAATTAGTTAAATTATAATTTAATGAAATATTATGTTGTCATTTATTTATTTTTGAGATGGTAAAAGACAAACCAAATCTTTTGTTATAGAAAACAAATTTTTAAGACAAAATAAATATTGAATTGAATTGAATAGATAAATGTACAATAACTAATAAATTTGGGACTAAATTTCGGATTAATGTTTACGTGTAATCGAGTTTTTGTTTTATTGTAAAGAACACAATAAACATCTAATCTAATTTAATCTAATCTAAAATAAATAAAAAGAAAAATAAACATACAAGTTCATGATAACGCTTCTACACCTTACGACGTTTACGACAAATTATTGGGAATTTCTTTGTAATCAAAATTAAATGTATCTAACCTTTTTACAAATAAGGAATATAAAACAATACAAGCAAGGTAACGAGTTCTACTTGCTTAAGGAGGTAACTGACTCGCCCGCGGCTCATCAGTTATATCGTCCATCATTCTCCAGTAATAACCCTCTTAACTTACTAATAAAGTTATACCATTGATGAAATGGTTATACACTATTGCACTGCCTTGTCAAATTTGAGTTTTGTGATAGAAATTTGGGTTTTATCAAAAAATTATAAAAATTTAAACATGTTTTGACTAGGGGCGTTATGCAAAATCACATTTCAATTGACTTCGTGTACAGGGTGTGTCTCGAGGATAGTATGTTAGACGAATAATGAGAACGGAAAATCGGTAATCTGAAAATTTGTAACTTTATACAAACGGACATGGTCTACTTGCTGAAAATATTATCATGGTAGTGTACTTCCGGTTACACCGGAAGTTGAGGCCAACTTTGTTATTTTAGATACAAGATAATTTTTATTTTATTTTTGGTTTTTGCGTAAAATTTAACGTCTTTTATTACCAGGTTCGTACCTACGTCTTATCATTAGTAAGAAAAAAAATTCAGGTCTTAGCAACGAAAATTTGAATCTACTGAAAATTAATATTTCATGAAACGAACGAAATTTGTACAAAAGTTATACACGGTATTGGACTATGTTTTCAGTATTAGTCAATTTTTTAAATTGCAAGTGAATTTTTTGTATTTTCATTTGATGCAGAATTTAATTACCTATCCCGTGATATATCATGTTCCTACACCTAAACTGAATGATTTTCATGTTATCTGCTTTCTTCTACTTTTTTTCGTGTTATCTGTTTTTTCTACTATTCTGGAGATTATGTAGTAAATTAATAGTATGCTTTGCATACTGTTTTGGTGCCTGTTGTATGATACTTTCAATCAGTTGGTTAAAACAGATTACAAAGCACACTATTAATTTACTACATCATCTCCAAGAAAGTAGAAAAAGCAGATAACACGGAAACTATTCAGATTAGGTATAGGAACATAGTATATCAGCAGATGGGTAATTAAATTATGCATCGAATGAGAATATATGAAAACATACAATTTAAAAACAATGATTCTTTGACAATTTTAGTTTTCTTAACTACCGTTACTCCAAGACCTCCCATAGAAATAAATTTCAAAAATGTCTAATACTGAAAACATAGTCCAATGCCATCTCTAACCGTTATACAAGTTTTGCTTCTCTGCCTTTTATATTTCATGAAATTTTAATTTATCAGTAAATTCAAATTTTCGTAGCTAACGCCAAAAAAATTTTTTTCTTACTAATGGTTAGAGATAGGTACGCCAAATCTGGCAGTAAAAAACGTAAAATTTTATGCGAAAACCAAAAATAAAATAAAAATTGGGGCGTTGTATTTAAAACAACAAAGTTAGTATCTATTTCGGTATAACCGAAAATGACACCGCCATGAAAACATTTTCAGTAAGTACCTGTACCTAGACCATGTCTATTTGTATGGAGTTTCAAGTTTCAACTGAATCAGTTTTTTTGTTCTCATTATTTGTCTAACATGCTTTCGTCGAGACACACCTTGTATACCATATAAGTAAATATTTTGTTTAATTACATTTGGCTAATAAGATGTTTTTAACAATTTGTTCTTTACAAGATTATAAAACTTTTACAGTTTGAGTCTTGGTCAACATTGTATAATCTTCAAATCGGTATTTTAGAAATCGACCTTAGTTAATTAAATTAAATTAGTGGTTTATTGACAGGAATCGATCCACAAAAATCGAATAATTTAATTTGTAAATAAATTTATTACTTAATTTTTTTAAATTAAAAATGTAGGTAACCGCCCATCTAAAGGCCAATTATAGTAACTAAGTACATGTTAGTTATTATCAATGATAAATAACTTAATTTGAATTTTAACAACAACGAAAAGAATATTACTTACAGTTTTTAATTGTAATGATCTTGGTTATAGTATGATTAGAAAATAATACGTATAATTGTGATATTAAGGATTATTATACACAAATGTTCATGTCCGGGTATCATTTTGAATTAATTTAATAGGACTAGGAAGTATCTGAGGTCAAATACCGAAACATCGGACCCCACAGCGAAAACACGACCGGTATTTTAAACAGTAGCTGACAATGCACCAGGTAGGTAAATATCATGAAATAGTTTTAAAAGGTCTTTTTTATGTGGTTGACTAAATAAATAAAAAACCTAAATGTTGGTTTTAAATTAAAAGTTATGTACGCACACAACAGCATGTCGTTAAAAATTTTATAATTTCGTTTTCCGAAACGACAATTTCAATGGGCCATAACAAAAGCATGCGACCTGTCACACGGATTGACACAAAAATGTGTCAGGGTTAAAAGTTGAAAACACCCTAATCTTGTTTGGTAATTTAAAGTTGAAAGTTGAAACCACTAACGTATGTTCTTTGCGTCTATTTTTGTGCTAGAATTATGTATGTACCTATATAAGAAATTGATTTTGAATGTTTGAAATGCGCTTGCTTTCTTAACATCAAGAGCTATAAATTTATTTCTGTGGAGGGTTTTATATGTGCTTTTGTTTAGTGAACGATGTTAAAGGACTCCACCCCAAACTGCACCCCCGAATAGCTGCAATCCATTATTTATTTATCGCTAAGTGTGAGGTCCCCTTTGCTGATATATGGTAGCTACCAATTCTATTTAATTGACTGGTCACACAAAACTACTCAGGTCAGTGTTTATATTGAGCGGCTTTATTTTATCGCGGTCGTCAGTTTTTTTCTTAAAACGTTCACTGTAAAATTTAATAAAAAGTTTCAGGTGGAACCGTTACTGTTTCCAGATTTTATTAAATTTTAAATTAAAGAATAAATTTCTTCTGCATTCTTCGTGAATCGTGGTTGAAAAATAACTAAAATGAAGAAAATCTCTAATTTCAATTTCTTTGTGCCATTTAGATAATAGTTAGACCCGATTTCTTAATTTTTTGATAGTGGTCCTTTACCAAGGAAATCTTTTATAAAAAAGACAAATAAATGGATTTATTGCGAGGGTAAGTGAAATAAAAAATTTTAAAGCTTCAAGTCAAGTAAGAAATTTTACTAACGTGTTAAATTTTTCCGAAAATTGTCAAAAAAATAAAATTTATAAATTTCTGAAGATTGGCGTCGAGAAAAAAGCTTCACTTACCGAAGAAATATTTCTTGCGTATTTTGTGAAGAAAGCAAATTTGCAGAAACCCCCAAGTCTTTGGAGCATTCTATCATAAAATCGTTTTGTTTTTAAAAAATAATTTAGACACAAAAGTTCAAAACAGGGGTTATGAAACAAGTACTTTTGAATTTAAAAAATACACATTTTGACATGTATTTGACAATTGTAGAGGTTACCATGGCTACGTAATGGCATCAACAAACCTTTTTTTAAATGGAAGCATATATTTTATTTTTAATTTGTCATTAAAATACAACGTGGTTCAAAAAATAACGCACACAATTGCAAGGATGGGGCATTTACCAAAATATGACAAAATGCTGAAAACTCGCCTAAAACTCCGGTGATCTGGAAGGCCCTTCAATTGCCCTTCATCGACCTACTCATGTGTTGGAAAGCGTTTCGTCTAGGAAGCCACAAACCTCTACACTAAATTGGGAAGGGTACCATCCTGCTGAAACCAGATATCTTCTTTTAGAATTATCTGGATTTGTCAACATTGCTATCAAAGCAAGCACGTAAATTATTTCGAAGAAATTAAAGATTCCGTTTGGCTGTTATATTTCCTTCAAAGAAACGGTCCAATCAATGTTCTCATAATTAATCCTGTCCACATATTAATTTTCTGAGGGTTCTGAGTATGCATTTCTAGAGTCCAGTGTGGATTTTCACGGACCCAATGACAACAAGTATGACAATTAACAACGCCATTCAAATAAAATGTAGTTTGGTCAGAAAACAAAACATTTTGTAAGAAATTTGGGTGTCTTGGACGTGTCTTGGGCGTCTTCATTTAGTTCGTTAGTTTGCTGTATTTTGTACGGATGATAGTTTTCACTCTTAAAAGTCTCAGCTCAGCGGCATGAGCCACATTGTTGTTTAAAACACGTTAAGTGCAACGATATATGTTGAAAAACGCAGATATTTTTTCCCAATTTTTGTTCAAAATGCACCGTTATGATCTTAAGTATTGAGTAGGTGCTAAATATGCCAGAAATATGTTTTTTAGAAATTGAATTTTGTGGTGACACGTTGGTCTCACAAGACATGGAAGTAACATATTTGTTCTATTTGGCCATGTGATACCTATGCGTTTATATCCAGATAGAACAAAAGCAGTTAGAACAGTTATGACAAGAATTAATGTCGGATGAAGAAGGTGAAAAAAATCCTTATGCAGAGCAATATGAACCATCGTCATCCTGTGATAGTTACAAAAATGACTACCAATCACCACCATCAAAAAAATTCTATAAACAGAATAAGCGTAAATCTTTATTGTGAGTAAGCGTATCCTATTCTTTGCAAGCAAAAACAACAACTTTTGCTGCAATTGGAAGTCGTTTGACAATTGAAAGCGTAGACGAGATTGAAAACGTTATTAGAAATATGACGACATCGAAAATGATTTGAATTCGGGTTTCTGAAGACAATCGGATTTTCAGAAAAGAATTCTCGTTTTTTGGGGAATTACTTGATATTTACGATGTATGATTTTTATAAAATTTTTGTCAACGACATCATTCAAATATATTTTCTGAATTTTAATTTTCTTTTTCTAAACACTGCAGGTATCTAAAACAAACCGTTCGAAGAAATGTTCACAGTCAATCACGCATACGTGCTTGGACTCCAGCAAACTAGACAGAAATTGAAAGGTTTCTAGGAATTATTTTATGGATAGGTTTCGTTTCCAACAATTCAGTTCTATTGGCAGAAAGACAAAATGTATAACATTATTAATAACAACAGAAATTAATTTTGACAATAGATTACACAGTTAGCACCTTTAGTGGAAAAACTGCAAAATTTTTCCAACGCCTTAATGGTACCTTCTGAGTATGTGTGTATAGATTAAACCTTGGTACCATTTCGAAGAAAACTTTTTAAATTATGTCTCAAAGAAGGACATACTTATGACTTCAAGATATACTGCAGTAAATCTGAGACTAAAAATGTGAGTGTTCCTACACAGGTAGTATTAGACTTAATGGAAAAGCTGTTAGATAATAGACGAACTTTGTGTACAGATAACTATTATACCTCCGTAACTTTAGCACATACACTGGGGTGTGTAGTACGGAATTAGTACTGATTATTGTGCTTCCCCTTTCTGTTGGTAGGTTAAGTTCTTTAAGAAATTTTAGGACTGACTTTGGATTGTGAGGAGTAATTTCATCATGTTCGAGAAAACGTTTCCCAAAACAATTCCACCTTCTAGAAAGCGTGGTTTACATTCCGTAAGTAGGTGGATCGGGATTTCTTTCAACGCGCAGCAAAATCTGCATGTCGAATTAGTAATCCTTGTGTTTTTTACCGGTTAAGTCACCTAGTAGAGCTTTTAATTGCCTCAGCTCTGGTAAATTGGCTCAGTGTTCTGAATTTTTCTTTCGTTTTACAGCCTGGAGTACTTCACATATTGTGTACTTGCCAATACCACAGAAGAGCTCTTGTCCTACAAACGGCGTGGTCGCCCCTTTCCTGGCAACGGCATCCGCTTGCTCTTTACCAGGAATCCCAGAATGTCCTGGGACCTAAGTTAGGGTGATCTTTTTGCAAGTTTCATCATCTTTGAGCTGATGATACAACTGCTCAACGTTGAGATTGCCGCCTTGCTATCGGACATAATATTGATCTGTCTGCTGACATATCCTCGATCCAGGTTAAACTGCACGCAGCGTTCTATTGGTGAACTTCCGCCTGAAAGGTACTGTTATATTTGCCCATGGGCTCGTAGTGTTTAGTGCGTCGCTCAAATACCCCCGCACCGGTATCTTCAGCCTTCCTTAATCCGTTTGTTAACCAGCAGATCTGACCAGTTGGCACAGGGGAGATGAATCCTCCGGCCGCCCACTTCTCCTTATTGCTTAGTACCGTCCGGAAGTTGGCTTAAAAAGGAAGTCTCTGTTTATATCATCTCTGTGAGAAAGAAGCAAGGGATATCGCCTATTGAGTAAGGTCCTGTCCGGGTGATTGGGCCTCAAACCGCCATCCTTTTCCATTTCTTTAAAGCGCAAAAGCGCTAGCCTAGGCTCTCTCTCAATAACAAGATAGAGAGGGTCAATCAAAAAGATACTCAATGCTTATTGTAGGGCAAGTACTCAGAGAGTTTTTGCCACCAGACGAGCGTACCATACGTAATGATAGGGCGAACCATCATGCAATACATTAATCGCAGTTTTTCAGGCTTGCAGCCCTATTTTTACCTGCAAGTCTATTGCATATTAACTGTGCCCTGATGACTTTGTTGGTAACATTTGCCAGGTGTTCCTTCCAATTTAGTCTTTTATCTAGTGCGATACCTGGGTATTTGACTAAGTTACTAAAGCCAACGACCATCTCACCAACCTGGATTAGCTTAAGACCGCCGAGTTTCAATCTCCGAGTAAAGGTTACCAGCCTGTTACAAAGAAAGACCCACTTGATTGGAACGTTAAGGTCTAACAGGAAGTTTAATCCTTATGATGCGATAGGAAAAAAACTAACGGTAGGGAAGAAATTGTAGAAGAATATCAGGAAAGTATTGTAGTACAGAAATTGAGAAACAAAAGGGATGTGCTGATGTTAAGTACTCGATATGTAAAAGAAATGGTTAAATTGGTGAAAAGAGGAAATAAAGTTTGAAACCAAAAGAATGTTATTGAATACAACAAATACACGTCATACATTGACATTTTGGACCATCTGAAGTCGTACAATACGTGTTTACGATAGGAATTAAAATGGTACCAAAAATTAGCCATAGAGCTTCCAACTGGAACATCATTAGTAAATTCTTATGTCTGCCATCAGGAAATCACTAAGAAGAAAATGAGTATAACAAAATTAAAAAGAAGATATTTGAGAATTGCTAAAAATGACATGAAACAACTGAAAATCCAAATCAAACAAAAATTCTTATGTTTTCAAAGATATGGGGCGCTCTAAGCGACGTCGATGTGTTTTGTGTTACAGCAAAATTGTTCAGGAATCGGGAAGAAAAGTTGCTGCTAGCAAAACACTACAAAGTGCATTAAAATGTGTAACGTGCAATAAAATGTCTTACTTGTTTCTTTGATGGTCATAACACAAACCTAAATAATGTCTTTTAATTTGTACTACTTCATAAAATTGTAGTTTTTTTGCAATTTAATTTGTGTTATAAGGACTGAGGGCGAAAAACATTAACATTGAAAAACTTGCATAACTTTTAAACCGCTAAATAAATTTTCAAAAAAAATTAGTTTTGGATAAGTTATTTATTATATAAAGATTAAGAAAAACAAAAAATCAATCAGACTTATCGTCATAAAAAATTTTGAACTTGTCGGGAATGGTCTCCATCATGGCTTTTATGGTGGTGCTCGACACTTTCTTGGTCGCTACGGTCCACATTTTTCTAAAACTTTCAATCGATTTTGTAGAATTTTTTGTCTGCTTCAAGCTTCTTTTCACCAAAGTACCGCTCGATTGGGCGAAGCTCAGGGCAATTTGGTGGGTTAGCCTCTCTGGGTACAAAATTGACATGATTCTCTTCGTACCATTTTTTTGTCTGCTTACCGTAATGGCACGAAGCTAAATCCGGCCAAAAAATGTGGATACCTTATGTTTACTCAGAAAAGGCCGCAATCTTTTGGAGACACCCCTTCGTGTAAATATCGGAGTTAATTGTTCCATTTGTTATGAAAGATTGGCTTCTTTCACCGCAGCTACAAATCGCCTGCCAAACGAGATATTTTTTGGAAACTTGGACTTTATTTTAGTTCTAAACTTCTTAGGAACATTTCCTCGTCCACAGGAAACATAAAACTCTTGACCAGGTAGTTGAGAAAAATCGGCGAGGACGTAAGTCTCATCGTCCATCACGCAACATTGACGTTTTTGGAAAAAATCTGCTCTCAACTTTCTGGCTCGTTTCTTGGCTTTAATGTTTTTCTCCGCATTACTATCTGGAGTTGTTTAAACTTTGTAGGACTTAAATCCACTCTTTTTTTTTATTTTTCGAATTGTCTTTTCCGACAAGTCGACTTTTGCAGCTAATTTTCGGTTCGATATCAGCGGATCCTTAACCATCGCAGATATTGCCTTTTGCACCACTATATCAAAATTTTGTAAAAAATTATATTGTATAAAAGTTATGCAAGTTTTTCAATGTTAATGTTTTTTCGCTCTCAGTCCTTAGAATGTAATTATGATTTTATTACAATTTAGAGATGTATTGTATTACTATAAGAAAGTGCTTTGCAAAACCTTGTATGCATTATCCTATAAAAGCAAAACGACCATAGGGCCACGTTAGTCTTATACTCGCAGGCCAAAATCTTGTGTAAGTCCTACAGGCTATATAGATTACGATCCCATAGTTTTACAGGCGATTTGTGGATATTTTATCACAATTATTTGTTGCTAAGGAATAATAACATTATATTTTTGTATAAAAAAGTATCTTGTTTTTTAAGTATTACAACCTACCTGATCTTAATGGTTCTCCGCTTTAAAATTCATCCATCTTTGTAAATCAAAAACCCCGTGAAAACAAGAATTCAAAAAATCATATTTTTGTCTTAAATGACATGTCACCAAAATTTTTTAATAGACAGAAACAGTCGTTGACGTTGTTATATAAACTGCTACGTTTTTGCCACCCTTTAGTGACCCCATCTTTTGAATGCAGTACTCTTGAACCACACTGTGATTAAAAATACGAAAATTAAAAAAAAAGTATATGCTTCCATTTAAAAAAAAAGTTTGTTGAAGTCATTGCGTTGCTATGATAACCTCTACAATTGTCAAATTCATGTAAAAATATGGTTTCAAAATTAAAATTTACCTGTTCCAACTTTTTTCATGTTACCATAAATAAACCCTATTTTGAACTTTGTTTTGTCCACACTGTATATTTATTACTTAAACAAATACATGGTCGATAGCGATAGCTACGATAAAACATCAACAGAAAAATTATTCTAATACAGCCAAAAATCAACTAACTAACAGCACCTGTTAATGACATCACATGGGACTGTGTCGTATCATACAACTGGCTTTTAGATAAAAACAAAGTCGTTAATACGCAGACGGACCTCGGGCTTGTCTTGGCTTGATTGGCAACCTCTTCTTCTTCTTCTCATCTTCCCCTGAATGATATATCTTTGTTTCAGCAGGTTGACGTGTCGGCAAATGATCTCACCATCGTCCGTTTCTAATTTTTAAAGAAATTGGTCTAGTTTGTAGAACAATCTTGGCTACCAATTTACGAGTGCAAGCGTAGTTTCTTGCATAAACGTTATCGGCGGTGTTAAACTGCGGTATGGCGGGGCGATTTTACATGTTTCTTCTTCCTCTAGAATTTGTCGTAAAGTTCCGTATTCAATAGGTCCAGTTCTTAACTTCAGGTTAATGAACAACTCGCACGGACGACTCTCGTGGTCACGTTTGCAGAAATACGTTGCTTTAATAGAAACCCAGCCAATTTGACCGACCAATCTCTTTCTGTGAGTTTGGCTAATGCTTTCTTGGCAGTTTGTACTATTCTCTTGCTTGTCCATTTGATGATGGTAGAAATGGGGCAACTTTAGCATCTTTTCATGAATTTGATGTAAAATATACCGTTGTCGGATAGAGAGAGAGGAAGTAATAAAAAGAGAGAGAGAGAGAGAGTAAGAAAGACAACTACTTTGAAAATATATGAAGGCAAAAAAGAGTAAAATGAGAATGTAGTAGAAGCAATAGAAAGAAGTAATGAAGAAACCCTCAGCTGGACAAGACTGATAGGATGAATTTAGCACAAGGAGAGAATTAAGACAGGGATGTTCACTGAGTCCGTGTTTGTTTGCTCTGTACATAGGAATAGACTAGGAATTGAAAAGGCAACACGTGGGAGGCATTGTGGTGGAAAGGAAAATAGTTTGGGTAGGTACTTGCGATGAAAATAGAAGAGGAAATGAAGCGAATGATAAAGTGGTAAAAGTTGGAGGCGAATGGGGAAAGACAAAGATTTTGTAGTATAAGAAAAAAGAAAAATGGTAGTGGGAAGAAGAAGAATTAGAGAAAGTTGACAAATATGGATATTTGGAATATATGATAAACTATGACAACAATGATAAGATAATAAAACAGATGTAGAGGATAAGAGAAAGAAAGATCTAAAGAAAAGAAGATGGCCATTTTATAGGATAGGAAGGAACTAAAGGGAATTTAACAGAAATATTTAAATTGGACAACGGGAATGAAGAGAGAGAGAGACACCTAGATATATCAATTGTGGAAGAAAATAAAAAATTGGAGAAATTGGGGATTCAGACAGGAGAGGAAAAGATGGAAAGCAAAAAAGAGAAAAAATATTATAGGCGAAGAGGAATGGAGAAGGTACTACAAAAGAGGAAGATACGCGAGGGGAGAGATAACAAGCATAAGGTAAAAAGGGAAGAAATGTGGAAGCAGAGATAGTAAGGAAAATCAGAATTTACAATAAGAGCGGAGAAAACATAAGAAGAAAAGTATAATGAGAAATATTGGGAGATGAGGACGGAAAGAAAAAATCAGATATCAAACGGGAAAGAGAGAATTGAAAAGAAGAGACTATTGCCAACTTTAGGTAGGAAATTAAGGAGAGAAAATTAAGGATAGAAGGACGAGGACAGAAAGTGTAACTAAAACAAAATTAATTTATACAATAACAAGAAAAAGATGGAAAGCAAGAAAGAGAAAAAGATATTACATAAATGCTAAAAGGAGATAGGGAGGCAATAACAAAAATATGGAGAAAAGGAGAAGGTACTATAAAATAGGAGAATACGCGAGAAAAAAGAAAAGAAGCATAAGGTAAAAGAAAGAAATGTCGAAACGGAGATAGTAAGAAGAAATCAGAATTCACAATAAAAGCGGAGAAAATTGTAATGATAAGAACGGAAAGAAAACACAGTTATCGAATGGGAGGGAGAGAATTAGGAGAGAACAGACTAATGCGAGCTTCAGGGTAGGGCATTGAGGAAAGGGAAATAAGTATTGGTAGAAGCCACAGAATTCTTATTAACAAAGTGCCTAAAGAACGTCAAAATTTAGTTTTTACAAATAGACGAGATATAGCCAAAAAGGAAAACACAAAAAAATCCAAGTTTGGTCTACAACTTAAAAACAAAAAACGATAATCAATTTTTGATTTCACTATTATGTTGTTCTCAAAGAAAAATGATCGAGGATAGGTAGTTCATTTCTTCATATCTATTATATTAGTTTGTGAGATTCCATATTAACCCTTAAGTACGGAGGTGCCGTCTGAGAGGCAGCGCGAAAACGAATTACCATAATTGGTCAAAAACCCTAACTCCCACTACGGCATCACTTCATGTATTCTTAAGGTGATTGGTGGTTTACCGGTACACGAAGTATCATATATCTAAAACTAGAAACGAGTCAGTTATTAGAGATTTTCTCGCGGAGCGGTCTGATAGACGGCACGTCCGGGTGTACGTTATAAAATCGGTCGAAAAGTTTTTGTACAAATATGGCCGGTCCATCAGACAGTGATGCGAGTGACATTGACAATATCCCAGAGGAAGATTGCGAAGATTCTGATCATTATAGTGCTTCAGCACAATCGGCGGACAGTAATGATGAAAGTGAAGATATAGAGCCGCTATTAAACGAAATACAGTATTTTTATGGAAAAAATAACAATAAATGGAGCAAAACTGAAGTACGTCGATCATCTCGTACTCCTAAACATAACATAGTGATGAAAGTGCCTATTTTGAAAACCAAATCTCAAAGAATCGGGACACAAGCAGATCCTTTAACAGTTTGGCAAATGTTATTTAGCGACGAAATTATGACGAATATTATAAGGTGGACAAATAAAAGACTACACAAAATAAGATCCAATAAAACAAATCAAAACAGGACTGAACTAAAAAATATTGACATTGTCGAACTAAAAGCATTTATAGGATGCCTTGTGTATACCTCAGTTTTTAATTCAAATCATGAAAATCTAAAAACTCTATTTGCAATGGATGGCACTGGCCGAGAAGTGTTTAGGGCTGTAATGAGTCGTGAAAGGTTTGGTGTCCTCTTGTCAGCTTTACGGTTTGATAATCCGGATGATCGTGATCAACGAAAAGAAAAATTCCGGCAGCCGCAGTATCAGAAATATTTGAACAATTTATTCAGAATTGTCGAGATTGTTATGGAATTGGAGCATCTGCGTGTATTGACGAAATGCTTGTTAGTTTTCGGGGCCGATGCCGATTCAAGGTTTATATGCCCAATAAACCTGACAAATACGGACTAAAAACTAGCTACTTGTACAACGCATATATTTATTGCGGCAAAGACACTGATGGTATTTCACTTTCACCCGAAGAGAAACAATTTTCGAAGCCAACTCAATCCGTAATACGACTTGCTAAACCTTTATTCACTACTAATCGAAACATAACAGCAGACAATTGGTTTTCATCGATAGAGCTTGCCGAGTTTCTTTTTTCTAAAGGTCTTACGTACGTTGGAACATTACGAAAAACAAAAGGGATATTCTAGCGAATTTTTACCCAGCAGAAAGAAAGAAGTGGGAAGTACTCTCTATGGATTTCAGGAAAATTTAACCCTCATATCTCATGTGACGCGCAAAGGTAAAGCAACACTTTTAATCTCTTCAATGCATAATACAATTTGCAATGATCCTGAGAGTAATAAACCGGAGATCATTGAATTCTATAATAAAACTAAAGGTGGCGTCGACGCCCTTGACGAAATATGCGCTAAAGGTACTACAAGTCGTCGAACTCGAAGATGGCCTATGGCAATATTTTTTCGTTTGGTTGATATATCTATTGTTAATGCATATATTTTACACCAGGCCTATAAAGATAATCCAAAAATACCAGACAAATCACCATTTGCAAAACAGTTAGCCAAACAACTTGTTGAAGAGCACATGAAAATACGAGCAGCGAGTAAATACATACCTCGGGAAATAAGGGACAGTATCCGTCGAATCCTTGGACTTCCTGAAGAACACGAGCAGGCTGATGACAATGTGGATATATTACAAAAAGAAAATTGTGTCATTTATGCCCGAGAAAGAAAAACCGCATGACAAAATATCTTTGTTTCAAATGCAAAAATCCAGTATGCTTACAATGTACGAAGCCAGTCTGCAAGAACTGCACTGAAAAACTTTGAATTTTGTCGTGTTCTGAAGTTTTCGTTTTGAAATTATTTTTTGTATCATTTTTATTGGTTTTCATGTAGTAAATGCTTTAAAATTATAGCTGTGTACTTTTATTGATATTAAAAACCCCGATTTGAAGTATACCGAAAACAGCTGGATTTGTCGTCATAAAATTGCTTGCTTTAAAGTATTACTTATTAAAGAGCTTCCTAATACTTAAAAGAATGTCTAGAATTACCAGTTACAAAATATATTTGAAGACATTTGGTATTATGCTGCAATTCATGTGGTAGTCTGTCAGACGGCATATCCGAGTTTATGCTCCAAACATCGCACCTCCGAACTTAAGGGTTAAAACAACAAATTTTGACCACTTTGTCCATTGATCAATTATCCTTTTAGACAATTGTATCTATTAATTTTAGTTAAAAACGAATTTATTAAGTGGAACTAAAATCATGAAAGTGTCAAGAATGTTTTATCATTTCAGCAACTAGATACCTTAATGTTTTTTGTCGTCAAATTATAAGAGTCGAACAAATTAATTAATCAAATTAAATTTCAAAATATACTTTTATTTTAATACAACTGCATTAGAACATAAACAATCGAAAAAAATCAAAAATTTATTTTTTACTTAACATGAGGTTAATGAACACCTGCAATAATGTGAATAAGGTAAGATAACAAACAGAAGGTCATTTTCTAACTACAATCAGTTGAATGTCGACGTTTGCCGCGATAAAAGTCTTTCGAATTGCGTGTTAAGTGTATGTTTGTGTTTTTTTTTTGAAAGGGGCATTTAGGAGGCATTTAAGGTAAGTTTTTGAACAAGATTAACTAATATCATATTTATTATATTGTGTGGATAACATTTCTGAAAAGATCTGAATGATATCTTTTTTTACAAATTTTCACTGTTTATTATTCAAATTACTAAAAACTCAAAATTTGCATTATTTTATTCAGTATTTGATTTTCAAATATTGTTTGAAAATAAGCAGAATTACACCACGGAAATTATTTTGAGTTTGAATTTTATTTAAACATGATTATTTGATGAGTCATTTGCTTAGACCAACTTGTATGAAATAGGTGGTAGGTAATCGGTTTTTCGAACCATTACCTTACCGAAAGTTATTCGTAATTTACTTACACACAATTTTCTTATAAAAGTGTTTGTGTCTCATACATTTGCGCGATTCATAGAAAACTGTAGAAGAAAATACAAAACAAATTTGAAATCACTAAAACTTTGATAATTATTAGGTATCGTATGTAAACAAACTTCAAAATCGCTTCCTGGAAATTACAGTCGGTTTCCAAAAAGACGGAAAATTTATTTACAAAAAATTTAATTAATATTCCCGTTAACATTTTTATACTAAAATAAATTGTTGAAAAACCCAACGGTTTTTCAAAATTTTTGGAAAATCTTGGAACAACTATTCTGATCATATAGAAACACAGAGAAGTAGAGCGGAAAATGTTTAAATTTTCAGATTATATCTAGAAATAAGCTAAAATTGCACATTTGTTGCAATGGTTTTGGAAATTTTTAAAAACAAATAACGTTTCTTACCCATTGTATTTTATAATAAATATTTTACATAAAACTGGTCTCATATTTTTGATTTAATTTTTTTGGGAAAACTTTATTCATATTGTTTCAGTTTAGTTTAGGAAAAAGTATTACTTTAATTTAAAGAAATTACTAAGCTGTTTTAATTAACAACATTCTGGAAAATATTTTCACTACCAATAGAGAATATCACAATTCTGAAATCAAATTTAAATACAAAATGCTAACATACTCACTCTCACTGGATTGAAAAATTTTATGGCACACCTCTAGACCTGTACTATTTAACTGTATTACTTTCTAATTCTAGAGATAGAAGACTTTTCTCACATTGGTGAAATAATATAGCTCTAGTCTTGATTGTCATTGCAGTGACAGATTCGTCATGCAAATAATAAATATTTCTATCTTAAAATATTTATTTCAAACATTTGGTCGTAGAGGAAGTTTAGCTTGTTACACGGTAAGAATGAAAATTTGTTACGTTTGTGATTCACTTGCATCGAATTTTTATTGTAATCTGGACCCCTAATTCTTGACAACAGAAGAATGAAAATTTTTAAGGAGAAAATATAAAATCACTTCACTTCAAATTCCTTTCACTTTCTCCTTGTTCAGAAATTTATTATAGCCTGTTGCCGCTTGTTGCATGTTGCTTTTAACCAATCAAAATAGATGTAGGTATCACTTGTCATTTTAATGTTTGTTGTTACACTGTCAATCTGACTGTCACAAATCAGCAGACTGTCAATACGTGATGGAAAAAATCGTTTTGTAAGATCTTTACTTGTTATAAATTTCAGCAATATTAGCTTATTAAATGAAAAAGTGAGAACTTAAATTAGTAAAATATACGAGGATATATTGAAAATTCTTAGCTTACTATAGAATCAAACAAAATTTCAATGTCAAAATATTTTATTACTCAACATATTCTCCTCTTAATTGGATACATTTATTACAGAAAACCTGCAACGTCACTAGACCTTTAAAAAATGTTTCTTCTTGCTTTGCAAACCAGACCTCCACAGCTTCTATTACCTCCTTGTTGGAAGAAAATGTACGACTTTTTAAACTTTTTTTTAGTTGAGGAAAGAGATGATAGTCGGACGGAGCCAAATCGGGTGAATAAGGGGGGTGTTCTAGTAATTCAAACCCTAAATCACGAATTTTTTGCATGGCAACATGAGATTTGTGTGCAGGGGCGTTGTCCTGCAAAAACAAAACACCTTTGGATAGCTTTCCGCGTCTTTTCTCTTTAATATTTTCCCGTAGAGTGGTCAGTAATGTCGAATAGTAATCTTCAGTTATTGTTCTACCCTTATCCAAAAATCAATCATGATTACTCCATGGCAATCCCAAAAACTGAAGCAAGAACTTTTCCAGCAGATTTTTGGACACGAAACTCTTAGGTCTTGGAGAACCAGAGTGTCGCCATTCCATCGATTGTTGCTTTGTTTCTGGATCGTAGAAATGACCCAAGTCTCATCCATAGTAACAATTCGGTTTAAGAAGTCTACATCGTTTTCAAATCGAGCACAGATCGAACGCGATGCTTCTACCCTTGCACGCTTTTGGTCAACATTCAAACATTTGGGGATCCATTTTGCAGCAATTTTCTCATGTCCAAATTGACGTGAACCATATGATGAACGCGTTCGTATGAAATATTCAGTGCTTCAGATATCCGTTTTAGCCCAATTCGACGGTCTGATAAAATCATGTCATGAACTGCATCGATATTTTCGGGGACTGACACAGAAACTGGCCTTCCCGATCGGTCATCATCTTCAATGGAAAATTTACCTCTTTTGAAGCTTGCATTCCAATTTTTGACGGTCGCATACGAAGGACATTGATCACCAAGGGTATTAAGCATATCTTCGTAAATCTGCTTACCTCTTAACCCTTTTAAATACATGTACTTGATACTCCAATTTTTCGATTTTCACAATTTCGGTGAACATCTTTTTCATTTAATTTATTGCGTGACTCTGGTTTACTTTTTGACGTCAAACTTTACACTGACACTTCTAATAAGTTATTGTTCGTTGCTATGGTAACGCAATATTTTGTTTATGCAAGGAACTGGTCTAGGCTAACTAGATATCAATACATCCTCGTAAATTTTAACTACATGAATTAGTAGTTAATAAGTGAGAACTCTTAGCTTTGGATGCTTTTTTGAATAGGTCCTGCTTTATTTTACAAACAAAGTGGAAAGAATGGTTAGTGGTAGGAAATTTTCACGTTACTCACGCTAACGACTGAAAACATCAGTAAAGACGCTTAACATTTAACCCGGGTGGCATCTGCCCGCAAAATGTAAGTACCCGTGATATACAAAAATCATGTCCTTTTACAAAAAGTTTATGATTACAAACTAAATGTTGCCTAAAAAATCCAAAGTCGCTTGTACGAACTTTTTTCTGTCAAAATAAAAGGGTATTCCATTTTCAATACTTGAATCAGTACATAAACCATGTAGACTTCGTTGAGATCCATTATGAATGTCTTATGAACAATATAATAATAAAATAGGTAAACTTTATATATTTACCGAAAAGTGTCACGTCAATTTCATTTTCTCCTACTACGACCAATAGAAATAATTTCCCACAATTCAAGAATAGGGTCCTGGTTACAGAATATTACCATACTTATGAAACATTATTCAGTGTGACCAGTAAAGTTCGCAATATATGGAACTTTTTTTATTAATAGTTTTTTCAAAAATTTGATTCCATCAGTTTTGGCATTGATTGAAATAAAAATTTTCGAAAATAATAGGCATGTAATTTGCTCTATTTGTCAAATTAATTTTTTCCAAAAAATGATAAATTTAGGATTATTTTTCAGAATATCAAAAAAGTTACAAGTAATAGTCGTTATAAATCAAAATTTTGAACCAGTATACAAAATTTTAGCTTTCTAGGCAATTTAAATTTTTTACTGTTTTTTGAAGTTGCAACACTGTCTAAAAATTAGACTCAGCGCAACGTATATAATTCTTCTTAATTTTGACAAAGATTCATCCGTCACAAGGTTTCTCTAAAGTATCGCCATATCAAATGTGTTTTTTCTAGAAATTTCAAATAGACCAATTAAAATTTGATCATATGTGATGCAAAGTTTATTTGTTTTTGACCTTGCGTTGAGTCTTATTTTTAGATAGTGGTGGAATTTAAAAAAATTGAAAATATCAAAATTGCTTTTTGAAGTTGAAATTTTTGCATACGGGCTTAAAACTGTATTTAGAACGACTTTTTCATAACATAACACCATTTTTTGTAATTTTCTTAGAAAAAATTTAAATTTGACAAATAGTGCCAATCACGTGCCTACATAATTTTAGTATTCTGAAGTTTCCTCGTTTTTAATGTTTGTTGTAAGAATAGAAAACGTTTAATGGTATTTTCAAAAAACTTTATTAGTTCCTCCACTATTATTATTCAAATCTATTTTAAAATGGAATAGCAATATCAAAGCCTACTACCCTGAAATCTTAATTTTTTATTTTTCATAATTTAGCTTAACCGAATATAAATGTGTTATACATGGTTAAAGAGAAGTTTTAATGAGGATTTTGAAAATGTAGAAATTTCATATGGCGCCTATAAGAAAAACAAAAATTAACTTTGGGCGTGCACAACATAGTAGGCCTACACAATTCTTGACACCGTTTTTAGCTTTGGCGTGTCCTCTTACCCATATCCTAAAAAATTTGATGAGCATAGCTTCTATAATATAGGAAATATGGCGATTTTTCTAAAATCCACAATTTCCTGTTTTACCCTGTATCTATGTAACAGTATCGATTTAAACTAAAACAAACGTGGATTATTTTTAGGCAGATAAATGCGCAACTTTTCTTCCATTTAACCGACGTTGTATCTCCAACGGTTTCCAATATTCCCATGTACACTCATGAAATTTAAAACTTGGACACCACAATTTCTGTAAACAAAAGTTTGCACATTGTGAAGCGGGCTTAAGGGTATCATTTACAATTCTAACAGCAGGTAGTCTCAGCAGGGGTTATCTTATAGAAGGACTGTAGAATGAATCATTACACTAAGCACGTTTTAGAAAATAGGTAATTTACGTTGCTTACTTAATTTTTTCTTTAAAGAATATATTTGAAGGTATCGCTAATTAAACACCATAGCTCGATTAATTATCGAATCAAAATTTTGTTTAGGAAATGTTTACAAAATAAAATTAGAAATAATTTTGATTTAAAAACGTCTACAAGCAATAACTTTTAAATTAAATCAAAAACTAAACATGGTTATTTGGGTTGACTGATTATTACTTATTTTTAAATAAATCTAACCTACTAATTATTGTAAGTTATTAAAAAAAATCATTAAATCTCTATTCATAATATTTAGTCCTTACAAAATGTATATTTTATGACGTTTCATTTTTTTCTGTAGTTAATATAAAAGTGAAAATAAAAACTAAGGCAATTCTTATTGTCAACGTATATATTTAGTTTTTTGACAAGAATTTATTACATAATTATAATTAAGATACCAAGTTATAGTTTAAAATTAAATGAAAACTTTTTTTTAAATAAAGGTATTACTATATAAATAAATATAAGAAATCAATAATGGGTGTGACCTCCATTATTATTGATACATTCTTGGAGGCGTCTGCTCATTGACGCTATCAAGGTATCAATATAATTAATATTAATCGTTTCCCATGCGGTATCAATGGCTGCAATTAGTGCATTACGGTTTACTGGTATAAAATTTGGCCTTTGTTGTCTTCGGATAACAGCAAGGGGTTATCCTGCTGAGACTACCTGCTGTTAGAATTGTAAATGATACCCTTAAGCCCGCTTCACAATGTGCAAACTTTTGTTTACAGAAATTGTGGTGTCCAAGTTTTAAATTTTATGAGTGTACATCACATTATACTGGACACACTGTATGTTAAATGTATTAATTATTGTCTTTTCTCTAATATAATTTAATATAATTTTAATCGTTGCTCGTGTCCATGAAACATTTTTTGTGTCGACGTTTCGTTCAGGTCTGTCTGAACCATACATTTGGATATACGTTTCCAGAATCCTATACGGATTTTCTCTGACCCAATACCTCAAATTTTGTCTATTGCCAGTTCCATTAAAATAAAACTCTGTACAAAAATAAAGCTCGTGGCTTGAGGCGTTTAAAATTTTCTGTTTCAATATCATTTGCATAGTACTCTAGGTAGAAGTTTATGCTAATTGCAATCACCTGCAAGTATTGTTAACAGTATTTCTTTAAGTCACTGTTTACAAGTTAATTTTAATAAATAATAAATGTTATGCAAAAAAAGCGAACTAAACAAGAAACAGAAAAATTTTTTAATTAACTACATAATAATGGGAAGAAAAAGGAGGAACGGTAATAAGTTCAAGAATGAAAAGAAGATTGGAAATAAGTAACGTCCTTTTTATGGTGGTAGCTAAAGCAAGAGAAGAACTTTGACAAAAAAAGTAAAATAAAGAGTTCAATTTGAATTAATTAAATATCACAAATTAAGAAGCGGGATAATACCTTATAAGTACGAGTAATCTACACACAAGGAACTGAAAGGATTTGAGAATAAAATAGAAGCAAAAACCGTAGAAAAAAGGGTGACAATAATAGGAAAAGTGAGGAAAAGAAATCACGGTGGTCAGAGAAAGTTAAGTTACATATTACGAAAAAGAAAGAGGCATGGTGATATAAACAAAACCAAAAAAATGATCAAAATTGCAAAAAAAAAAGAAGACCTTAGAAGAAAAAATGAAAAAGGTTCAAAAGGAAACTAAAATTTAATGTATAGAATACTGAAAAAATTAAAAAACAAAAGAAAATACAGAATCCATCATAATAAAAGACCAATACTGCAAAACCATAACAGCAAAAACAAAAATAATGGAAAGATAAAAAAAATTTTTAAAGAATTCTTTAATTATCCTTAAAAGGAAGACAAAATAAAAAGTAATGAAATAGCAAAAGAAACAAAAGAGGAGTAAAGAATTAAGAAGTAACTGACGATCTAAAATACGGGAAAGGGACTGAACGCGACGAAGAACGGTGATAAAGAATATAGTATCAAATCTAAGTATAGTGGGTGCTTCAAAAAATATAGGTCAAAACTGTACTACGCTATTAAGAATAAAAAGTTATAAACATTTTTTCTTATAAACATTTGTTCAGTTAGGTTTACTTGGAGGTACGGCCCTGTTTAGTTTCAATTTAAAATTTTTTTTTCTTATTATCTCAGAAATGTGTGAAAGAAAAAATTTAAAAGTTTATACGGCAAAAAAAATATTAAGCAGTGGCGAACATGCCTGGGTATTTTTCAGAAAAATCGTTTTTTTATCTGTTTTTTGCATCAAAAACTATAACGTGGAAGTTGTCATTGAAATAGAAGTGTAAAACGCAGAAATTTAATTTTTCTTTTTTATAAATTTATTTATTATAATTATAAAAATATCTTAACAATTAAGATTTAAATCACTGGAACAAAAGAAAAAGAACAAATAACAAAATACACTTACATCTTACAAAAGATGCTCAAAATGTTGCCCTTAAGTAAGCCTAACAGAACAAAAGTTTACAATAAAAATTTTCATAACTTTTTATGCTTATAGCGTAGTATAGTTTGCGGTCTATATTTTGGACCAACCCTGTATGCATAGTGTGGATAGGTACTGGATAACGGCATAATTGTAACAATACCTAAAAACGTGAAAGAGTGTGATAACTATAGGAAAGGAAAAATATTGACTATTAGTATGAACAAATTTAAAAATGCACTGCCGGACAAAAATCCTTGATTCGTTGCGTTTGACACTAATTATCTTCTGAACCATTGGTTCGATTTAGATGATTTTTTTTAATTGTAATCTGATCCATCAAGAATGTGACTATGTAACTTATTCTTGAATAAAGTTAAATTTTCATTGAATACATGGTGCTAAAATGGGTCTGTGTTTTTTTTTTTAATTTGAACCAGCCCTGTGGAGTATACTAGTATTAGCAGCTAATAGAAGTAAAGGTTAATTACAGCTTCATCTGTTTTAACATTTTCTTTCTTTTTACTTATTTTCTATCTCTGCTATTAGAGAAGTTTTAAGCAGTTTGAAAGCGTGAAATGCAAGAAACGCGACCCACTTTAATATTATTCTGTTTTAACTAATATTCATCTCCTGTAATAGCAGAGATAGAAAAGTACACAAGAAGAAAGAAAATGTTAAAAACAAATCATGCTCATTATAGCAGCAAATGAAAATTTAACTTTATTCATGAATCGGTTTTACACTCACATTCCGGATGGATCAGACTACAACTTAAAAATAAATCATTCAAATCGAATTAACAGTTCAGAAGATAAGTAGCATAAAGTAAATTTTCGCTGTCCAGTATTTATTGTTCGGCAGTGTAAAAATCAGGATGGTACTGAAGAGATAATTGAAGAAGTATAAAGTAGATTTGGAAAGTGTACTTAAACCGATTTACAAAAAATGTACATTGCTGAAATTTATTTTGAAGTAAAATGAAAATTAAATTTAATAAAATTAAATTAAAAGTAAAAATGAAAACAGAGAATGAGGAGGAAACGATTGTTCAAGTGATCACTTCCAATAACTAGGAAAAGAAACAATTATTCTGTTAGAGTCATCTAGTCAGAGTAACCTAAAAAGTACTAGTGAAGCAAATATGCAAGATCAGAACAGTAAAAAATAGAAAGAAAGGGAAACCAGGAACTATGAAATGTAAAAGTGGAAAGAATATTTGAAGAAAATGGAAAACCAGAGAAGAAGATACATAGTAACATAAACAAAGAAATGTAATTGTACAATCCGGCTTCTGAAGTAAATTAATTTTTGATAATAATAATAATCATCGGAAACCAAAATTTGGTTGGGAGTATGTAACTTGAATGTGAATGATTAGCGTTAAATAATTATTTAACAATAAAACGTTGTGTTGTGTGCTCTCACAAAATATACCTTGAAACTAGACTTTATTTTTGTCGCTGGGTGTACCTACCATCACGACAGGATATCAAGAATTTAGTGCAAGTTCAGAGTGGTAATCCGACAAAAGAAAGAGCAGCAGGAAAATAAATAAAAGAAAACAATTTGTACTTCAACAATATAGTGAATGGATGCACACGAGACTCGCATAAGAAGACAGTCAAACAATGAAGTATTACTCCCTTATCCCAGAAGATTTGGTCAGTATGATCATCGAAACGTTGAACAAAGATTTTGACATAACATTTATATCACTACGTATATTACCCAGTTTTGTTAATAAACACTTATTCACAACTCATTTTCTCTAAAATAGCAATGTTAATCTGATATTACTAATAAATTTTCTACATTGTTTTACTGTATGTTCAATCAATTTATTTACGCATTGTCGTTGTTGTAGCTGTTACAAAAGTAATTGTTTACTGTAATAAACTCAGTTGTGAACATCAACTGTTCAGTATCCCCCCTGCAGTTGTGTGTACACCAAACCATTATACTGATATCATTGCCGTACAAAATAATTATCCAATTAATTCGTGATGTACACAAACATTGATTTGGTTAAATGTACCATTCATTTAATAAAACAATCAATTGTAATCTATAAACCACATCAGCTGCATTTGTTTATCTTGTTTCTACATGGCCTATTAACAGTTTATCATCATTTTAAATCTAGACTTGTCAAAGCTGTTTAGTTCGTAATTTTGTGTTAATTGTATTTTATATAACACAAACTACATGTCGATTGGTCGATAAGCCTATTTCACTATTTGTTTACGATTGTAAACTTTAAAGTTTTAGGTCAATAGGATATTCATTAAAACCCCTCAACGGCCATTTTCATTAAGTCAATTCATTAAAATCAAACAAACATTCATGCAAAAAACTTTAGAAAAGAAAAATAAGCCGACGTTAATACAGATTAGATCATAACCCTGGGGTAATAAAGAAAGCGATTGCACCCCACACGTTGTTTCAACCACAATAAGGTGTTTACAGATTGCGTGTTTTGTGGACATAACGGTATAGGGGTTTATATGTTGTGGGTGGAAATAGGGTACAGTAGTAGGGTTTGGTCTTAATTGATTTATTGATAAGCTTGTTTAATTCGGATAATACTGAAGAGATGGGTGCGGTTACGGTACAATACTATATTTCGCTCATCCAGGCTATATACTAATATAAAATCGTAATGGCGAAGTGGGCTACAACAACCAATCATTTCTTATTTGTTTTATTATACAATTAGTCTCATTTAAAATTTATTAGTTTAAATTTGTCTCGATAATTATATGCAAGAATTATCCATCGTAAAAGTACAATTAAGTTTCTTACCTGCTACAAACACAATTAGAATGCAGTAATTTTCGTTATTATTTGATTAAATTTGAATATACAGTGTGTCGCATATTTTCGTTTTTTTAAAAATACATATTTGCTGTACGCTCAGGGTAATGTGTCATTTTTAACTGATATCTGAACTTTAAATTACAGGCTACTACAAATTGATGTTAAATAGGGCCGATTCTAAATATTTTGTTTCGAAGAGATAAGAGAGAGATAAAATGATTTATGATTTAACACTAATAAATAGATAAACGAGAGGTACATAATACTTGTTTGCGTCAAAAATGGACGATAAGGAAATATGGTTTCTCAGTTTTTCTTATCGTTAATTTTCTAACTATAAATACCTCAGCATCTGATAAACATGCCTGTAGCTGATAGTCAAGGCTTTACCACTAGTTGCTGAAAAAAAAACATTGGAACCACTCTGACCAAATCTGTAACGGGGTCAAGTAGAGTTTACTTTTCATAGATCATATTTTATAAGAAAATTTGATTACGACCAAAGGACTAAATTTTACATTTAAATTTGTCTAGACGTTTATTTCATGGGAATTGGTGTTTTATCTGACCATAAACTTTTTTTAAATTGATGATAAATCAGAAACAACACTAACATGCAAAATGTTCCATTTAAAAACTTTAGTTGAGTTATGGAAAAACTACACGAGAATTAAATTGCCTGCGACAGTAATAGACCATTAAGGAAAATTTTCAGAAATTAAAATTTATCGTGTTTATAATAGTTTAGAAAATAATAAAAAACACTATAAAATTACCTTACAATTCAAGATTGTAAAATCTAGTATAAATATAAGAAAAAGTATTTCTGGGCAGAGAAAAATTGTTTCCATAAAAATTCAGAAATTTCTAGTAAACTACAGTAAAGTAAACTGTTGGACTATATATTTTTTTTTTTTTACCAATTTTTTTTTAAAAAAAAAATTTTTTAGGTAGGTATATTCATGTAACACCAATAATATATTAAAAAAAAAAAAAAAAAAATTAAAAAAAAAAAAAAAATAAACATTCTTAAAAATAGAAAAACATTATTAAACATAATTTTTTCTTGTTTTCACATAATTTTGAAAAAATTTATATCGCCGTCGATTTCAGTACTAATAATGTTTGGTTCCTCTAGCTCAGGGGCGCTCAAACTTGAACTGCTGGCGATCTACCTCAATATTGTTAGACTACTTACGATCGACTCTGAGAGGCTGCAAGTACGTGTGATTCAGGGTTGTCGTGTAGGTAGGTAGGGTGTATCGTGGCATAGATAGATATTAGTTTTCCGCACAATATGCATTATTTTAGTCAAGGTTTGGGTTAGGTTTAGTTAGGTTCTTCTCTAAAATATCAATGAAAAACTCATAATTATTCAAAATTGCGAGTTTATTGGTTGTTACAAAACAAAAGAGTTCTGGTGTTAAACTTAAAAACTAAAAACTTAAAAAGTTAAAACTAAGGAGTGACTTTGGATGTTGAAGCGTGGCACTGCATGTCCTCAGCGTACTTTTCATAAGATGGTACGTAACCACTGAGCGCTAATCGCAAGCATGATGACATATGTTCGTCAGTTAGTCGATTGCGATATTTTGACTTAATTATCTTCATTTCAGAAAATGCAGACTCGCACAAGTAAGTTGACCCAAACATTGCCGTCAGTTGAAGGGCGATTTGCCTTAGATTCGGATATTTATCTTCAGATATACAACACCAGAATTTTGTATCAGATGCTGTAGCTTTGAGATGTATATCTGATATAATCTGCACCAACTCATTTTCAACAGAACATGAGTCCATATTAAACTGACTTGCTATTTCAGTAGCTAATTCCTCAATGTTTTTACACGAAAAAGGATAACTCATAAATGATGCGATATTTGCCAATTTACTGCAATCATAAAAACGTATTTCGAATTGTCCCAAAATATTTGATAATTCTGCCTCATAGATATCATAATTCAACTGAGGAATCCTTGCTTTCAAAGACGGAAAATGTTTCAGATCTTTTCTTTTCAGTTGATCTATCATAAGTTGCAATTTACTTTTGAATGCGTTTACTGCGCTTATCATCTCAATAATAGTTTTTCCTTTACCCTGAAGCTCCAAGTTAATGGTGTTTAAGTGCATTGTGATGTCAGTCAAAAATGCCAAATCAGTCAGCCATTTTCCGTTTTTCAGCATCTGAGTGTCATCACCTCTTTCGTCCAGAAAAGCTGTTATTTCGGGCAATAATTCTTGAAACCTTTCTAGGAATTTTTCGCGACTCAACCACCTGACGTCCGTGTGAAGAACTAAATCAGTGTGTTCAGCTGACTCACTATCTTCCAACTGCAATTTAAAGAGCCGCCGTTGCAAGCTACGTGCACGGATGGAATTCACAATTTTTGTTGCAATGCCCATAATTTCCTCTGTGTTTAGAACTTTTGAACACAAAACTTGTTGATGTATAATGCAATGGAAGGAAAAAAATGAAGGGAAATCGTCATTAGCTCGACACAATGCCACAAAACCGTTTTTGTTTCCAGTCATTGCTGGTGCTCCATCGGTTGTAATGCACACTAATTTATATATTGGTAGCTTGTAGTTTGTTACAAAATTTAAGAAAACGTCATATATATCTCCGCCACGGGTCTTTCCCTTCAGAGGAATGATTGTCAAAAACTCTTCCTTAGCCGACATGTCATTGAATACCATCCGAATAAAAATACAGAGCTGGGCAGTGTCTGTCATATCGGTGGATTCGTCGAACTGTAAAGAAAAGTATGTACATTCCATGATATCATGTTTTAGTTTATCTGCCATGTCCTGACTCATGACTTCAATACGCCTTGTGACAGTCGGACGAGATAACTGAAGTTCTCTAATAGCAGACATAATTTCTGTTTTATTTTTAAAATCTCCAAATAAAGTCTCACCCGCTTCAATAAATGCTTCCTTCACAACCGATCCATCTTCGAATGGTTTCTTGTGTTTCGCCAATATATGAGATATTTTAAATGACGCGATCGTAGCAGCTTTTGATTGTTTGGCTGGTCTTGTGAACATGGTTTGTTCTTTTTTCAAACTAGATATCAAATCACGTACTTTTCGTTTTCTTAATTCACTCTGTGGCGGAAAATCCTTTTCATAGTTTTTATGAACCGTTTTATGATGCCTCTCTAAGTTACCACGCTTAGGTATTGCAGCTGACGCACGACAAATGAGACAAATGCACTTATCCTTCACCATACAAAAGAAAAATTCTTCCTCCCAATCGTTATTAAAATGATACGTTTTACATTTCTTCGCTGCACTCATTTTGTACTATTTGACAATAAACTTTGTATCGACGTAGTATTGCCTTCAAGTTACATTTCAGACTGACTCAAATTCCTGCAAGCGCAACATTTATATCGGCGTGAACGAAGTCTCGAATGTTCCTGTCAAACGCGCCGCCCGAAATTTCTAGAAAAAGCGGCAGATAGTGTCGCACTTTGATCTGTACCACCGTGACACGTGCGGCTCGCGTCAAAGGTCGCCGCCATTTGCGGCCCGGACGTCAAAGCTCCGCCGCGCGGACATTAAACGATACCGCGTCCGACCACGTGCGGCGTACACCTGCAAGACGACATTGAAATTATTTGCCATTATTATTTCCTAACTAGTTTGTGTTATTTATATTCGTATTTAATACAATATCCAAAAGTGCTTGCGGGTGTACCGACATTATCTAACTAAGCGAATGTATCTGATCATATTTTTATTTCTTTTTTTTTTTTTTTTTTTTTTTTTTTTTTTTTTTTTTTTTTTTTTTTTTTTTTTTTTTTTTTTTTTTTTTATGAAGCAAACATAATTATGCGACTTCTTTTTTTCCAGGAAAACTAATTGAATAAAATTCTCCTTTAGTAACTTTATCTAATGCTTCGTTTGCCTTCTGAGTTGAACAAGATTCTTCCTTTTGGTAATTTTAGGTAACGGCTCGTTATCACTATTACTTGTAAAAATGTTTGTCAGATATATCATCAATACTGCTTCCACTTTCTGACTACTCTTCTTGCTCTTCACTTTCAGAATTCTGTCTATGTTTTTTTTTGTTTTCTGCAACCTTTCAAAATTTAGTTTTGGCTTTTTCTATCTTCTCCTCTTTTTTGTTTTCTTAACACAGTTTTTTTTGTTTGATTTCTTCCTTTTGTATTTTGAATCTTTCTTTGTCTTCATGATATTGTAGCCACCTGAGTGAAGAAGTACCATGAGGGAGTCTTTCTTTCTTTCTACAGCTGTTATTTTTTTGTGGCGACTCCTCTGACCAAGAAATGTAATCTAAAAAAGAAGTACTAATTGCTTGCTTTTGGAAGTTGTTTGTTAAAACTAGTGTCGTCGGTCTAGTTAAGACGACATTACTGTGGATAAGAACACGCGTTTCTAGATTTATTTCCTTTAGGTATCTTCTTTGCATTCCTCTAAATCTTCAATAATTGTTTCAGGTATCTTTCAATTCCTCTACCGTTGTTCACTTCATTGGTTTCGTGGGTATCGTTTTCAGTAATCTCATGAATTTTTGATGTTTGGGGTTGTTTGTTTGCTACTGCCAACAGTTCCTTCTCCATATCTATATCGCCGTCCTTTTTCTGGTCTTTTCTTGCATCTGAACTTTAGTTTTTTCCATACTTTAAACAACTCCTTTGATGATTCATCATCTATCCATTCACCCATTTCTGCTTCTCTGAACTCTTTTGCTTCTTTTGAAGGTATTACGGATTCAAAATTAAAAAATGTGAAATTTTACCCAATTTGGTTGGTTGTTAGTTTTTTTGCATTATCTTTGTTTCGATTTTCTCCCAAAGCCCGGGCAGTGTGTTGCATACATTTGGTAAAATCTATACAAATCTGGTGGGGTCTTCTAAAATATATTCTGCATTCTCACTGATCAAGTATTTTTGAATTTCCTGTGCCAGTTTCTAAGGGATGTTTGGAAACACATGTTTGTGCTGTATTGATTGACTTGAAAAAATGCGTTAAACCACTTATAACCAGGTAATCCATCTTTAAATGGATTAGAAAGGTTATCGCTGTCAATTATATCTTTACTGTTTTGCACAACAGCGTTTTTAAACGGAAAACCTTTTATTTGCACAAGCAGAAATCCACCGTACTAATACCTTTTTCTTCTCCTGTGTCATAATTGTGGAGGACCCATTTTTCATTTCAATTTATTTATAAGTATTGAATGAGGAACATTATAAGTTCGTTCTTCTTGGCGTATAGAGCAAACATTATTTCTAACCCCACTGATGGCTTAAGCTAATTGTACTTGACTATATTTAAAAAGTTTTGTTTTTCTCAGTGTTTTTGGACATTTTACTCTAAAAATAACATAATTTAAAGTCACTAGTAGATGACCACTAAAAAGCCAATGGATGACCATTAGATTTTTGCTGGTCAATTACTAGAAAGAATGTATTATTACAATGAAAAAAAGACGAATAAGACTAAATTATTAAAATGCAATTATTATAACAGCGAGAAAAAGGCAAAACTCGTAACATTTCGTTAACTCAGTAGTTGACCAAATGGTCAATTATTGGAAAATTGCAAAAGTTTTTAATCCAGTAATTGACCCATTTTGTTTTTTTCAAAAAAAAGCTTTTTGTTAAAACAATTGATGATTATCGATTTAAATAAAGTTGTTCACTTACCATGATTATTTCAGTAAGTCACATATCACATAATTGCATTTCCATTAACAAATAAACCTCACAAGAAACTTTTTTACTCAAAACATGGCGGTTATTCTGAGGCTACCTGTTAGCCAAAGATAAAGTGTTGATTATAGGACCAAAAACATGTGCTTAAAATTTTAACGAATTTCTTATTTTTTTAGGTTTGTAGAAAAATTGGTTAACTATTGGGTGCTGGTCAATTATTAGCGCAAGTACCCTATTAAGTTTTTAGGAATTTAAATTTAAATTCATTTATTTATTTTTGAATTGATGTAAATTTTCAAACAAATAAAAATTACGTGTACATTTTAACTAATTAGAATTGGGTATAATGTGTTTCAAAACTGATTTGCAATGAACAGCCATTGGTTATGGTAGTGGTTGCGCTAGCACTTCTCAGATGCAGATGCATTATGTAAAATATTACTTAAACTTTTGTGTGAATTAAAAATTTTATTGACATATAGTGAATTATTTTAATTTACTTGATACTGATTTAATTTGCAAATGAAGTAAAATAAATAGTTTAAATTGAATTGCATGTCTTTAATAAAGGTTGAATTTAATTGAATTATCTTAATTTGTAGAGAAGTAATTTAAATTAGAATTGAATTTATTTTTTTTTAATTAAGGAATTGCCGCCGACAATCTTAAATACAACGTTAAAGAAAAGGGCTTCCTCTATTAGGTTCTTTTGACCGTTTTTCAGACTATGCTTTTTTAATTTAATGATACTTAAATGTTATCAAAAATTTGTTCGACAGTTATGTTTATTAAGTATATTTTAGAGTACACGTTTGGAAATTTTAAATTAAATTAGTTGTCAAAAAATTCAAAAATTGAATACAATGCAATTAGCTCAAACAGAAATGTTGTGAAATTTTAAGTCTTATTGTAATGTACAATTAAACATTATAAACATGGGTAAATTAATATCTACGTAATAAGCAGCAATTAGTGCAAATTAGAATCACATCGTAGTCGCCTTTGTAATTCCTATTATTTAAGAACGCTTATTTAGATATTGATTTAGTCATTGCTAAATTTTTAGCCTACAAAGTAAACTAACTTTAAGTTTGACATTTAATTTGTATTTAGGGAGCTTAAAGACCATTCTTGCAATATTTCATAGTATTCGGACATTATTTTTTTATTTTTCGACTTCAATGTCTTATATTTTTATTTTTAAAGTTATTCAAAATTTTAAGATATTTTAAAATACATGTTTGTAAATTTTTATTAAAATGGTTAAAAATTTTTGTCTTCACAAGAAACGACATTGCACCTTTTTTAAATTTTTAAAAAATCAACTGCACCATTTTCTTTTACTTATTTATTTTAAAACCGATAATACCAAATTTTTTTGTTTAAATCAAATTATTACATTAAGTACTTGAGAATTGAATTCACTATTTTAAATTTTGATAGATAAAAAAATTGTCAAATTTGAATCGGGCATAGTTAAAACATACTATAAGATACTTTTGATAACATTTCAATAGTTTTAGAACCTTGAAAAAAGCCATTGAAGATTCTTAATTTTTGACTTTGGAGCACCATTTTGATTAACTATTTGTCTAACATAAAGTTTTACTAAAAAGTTGTTTATTTTAATGTCCTTTATAAACCTTATAAGCCTGGAACACACATTCTGTGACACCCTGTATGCGTACATTAAATTTAAATATTATGATTTCTATCGGATCCTTTTGTATGTTTTTCTTGTTTTTGATTTTTTGGGAATTTAATAAAGCTTAAAGTTTGCATTCTATTATGTACCTACATACTTTAATAAATTGAAGTTTGATTTTTTTTGAAAATTAAAGCCTTGCTACCGCAATATACTCGTTAAAAAGGTTTTCTTCCTTTAAAATTTAACTTTGGATTAATTTTTTGAATTTTTAAGTTTTGTTTCACACGTACAAAAATTCCACAAAAAGCGTTGTATACGTTATTCAATTTTTACAAGTACGCCTACAAAACCTATTCAGTTAGTAAAACTCTAGTCAAATTTAGTCTCAAAAGCAAGTATAAAAATAGAAAATTTCATTTACTTTCATTTTGATCTTTTAATCCGAAAATGTAAAAATTTTAACGGTGAAAAAATACATCTTTCATATGTTGTAAGATCATGAGTATAATTTAGGAATGAAGCCCCAATCATCCCTATATATTCATTATAAAAACTAAACTTAAAATCAGAGGATATGGCCATAATCTTCCTAGTCGTACAACGTCAATAACCCTGTATTCGTACTTTAATAAATTAAACTTTGGATTTATTTATTTTTTTTTACTTTATAATTTTGGTATAGGTAACAATGATCACCGATCACAACTCAAATTCGAAATTTTGAAAAACCTAATGCATCATTAACCAGATTGTTTAACCTGACCAAATGTCAAACTTAATTTTGACACACAGCGTCAAATGTAAACATAACGTCAACTTTGATTTTGACCATAACTTCAAACTTGATCACAACATCGAACGACGTTTATTTCAAAAACAAGCAAGTGGATTGCGTCGACTAGCAGCATCGAACATTACATCGAACTTTAAAGATGACCACAACGGCAAACGTGACTATAATGTCAACTTGACCACAACTCCAAACGACGCTCATTTTATAAATAAACAACCAATTACATTGACTAGCAGCTTTGACCATAAAGTCAAACTTTAATAATGTCAACGTCAAACGTGATTGTAACGACAAATTCTGATGGTAAACCAAAATTCCCTTAAACATAATCCCCGTCATGAAGAAGATAATAACTTTCAATTTGACTACAAGATCAAATGCAAATTTAACTACAAATTCCGAACCGCAGTATAGGTTTGAATTAGTGATGGTATTATCCAGATTTTTATTGATCCGAGCCTTACCTGATCTTCGGCAAAAACAATAACAACTCGAAAAAGGTATTTGCTTGATTATATTATAATTCCTAAGTAAGTATAATTTAACATAATGAGTACAGTTTGTACTGGATGTCCAGAAAATAAGTGGCCAAATTGAAACGGTGCAATGTGTATAGAAAATAACACAAATTTGTATAAAAAAATATCGAAAAATGTTAACGTAGCTACGACCTCTTAAAGAGGAACTCATGATTCATTTTTGCAAACTATTTAAATAGTTATTTGTGTAACTCGAAACAGTTTATTTCGACGCGGCCACTTCGGCGCCGCTATCTCGACACCACCGCTTCAACGCGAGCTCATTTCGACGCGAGCTTATCGTGACATAAGCTCATTTCGACTCTAGCTTATTTTGACGCAAGCTCATCTCGACGTTAGCTCATCTCAACGCGAGTTTATTTTGCACACTGAAAACAAAGATGTTTAAGACTTATGTTTATAATTATAAAGTATAGTTGAAGTAGTACATAGGAATAACGTAGTAGGTAGAGTAAAAAGTGCACCTTCCTTAATATACAAAATATAATACAAAATTTAATAAAAAGGTACACTTTTTACCCCACCTTTATATTTATAAGTTTTGGTTTTAAAGTTTGTAAAAATAACAACGTAATCAACATTTGTCTATATCGCAAACAATATGTTTCAATAAAATTTCGATAATATGTACTTTACAAAAAACTTTTATTTTTTGGCATTAAAAAAAAATTAAATTAAAACAAATTCATTGACGTTTTTAACTTCATTATTTTTTAATAAATTATTGCGGTCTCCCACCATTAATTTAAAAATTGACAGTATATTCAATTTAATATTTACATTTATACAAAATAAATAGTGTGGCAAGTTCTAGTTTTCTATTATTTCAAATTACTAGACAACAGATATTCATTAAAACACCTAAATTTACTTCCGGCAAAACGCAAACTTTTGTGCAATTATAAATGAAAATTTCGAACATTGGCCGATTTTGTGTATTTCAAAAACTGAAGGCGGAATAAAGTCGCGGAAAAATGCCAGGAATTAAAGAACATCAGTAAAAATCCCAGAAAAAAGTCAGTGGAGGAAAAGCTACGGGAAATAAAAGCGGCGAAAAAATCAGTCGGAACAATTATTATATATAATAGCATTATCTTTAATTTTTGTAACATTTGCAAAAATGAGCTGGCATTGAAATGAGCTTGCGTCGAGTTGAGCTTGCGTCGAAGCGGTGGGTGTCGAGATGGCGGCGTCGATGTGGCTGAGTCGATATAAGGCGTTCTGCCGAATAGTGCAAAAAGTGCATGTTTGTTGCACGATTCATGAAGCACATCAAATATGCTTTTTGCACATAAGTTGTACGAATATTTTTTCTACGACCAAAAAATAAAAAATAATTAAACAAAGAATAAAACAAAACTACTTTTTACACTAGTGCAAAATAATCAATCGCTTTTTGCACTAATGCAAAAAGTTAAACTTCTGGCACAGTAGTTCCTGCAAAAGTGGTAACTTTTACACGATCGTAGAAAAAGAATTTTACATAAAATCCTGAATTTTGATCATTTTGCTTAATGTATTACATAGTAGATCTTGAATACAAACATCCTTCCAGATTTTCTAAAAATAATGCTGCATTAAATCACATACTACTATTAATACTTTTCTGATCATTTCAGTGTTTTTTAAATTAACAACTAGACTTTTTAATTGTTACGTAACGTACTATTTTCTTTAATTGGTACTTTCACTGGTTATCAATTACCTTTGTACGCGGAAATTGTTCCATCGGGGGACATTTTCATTTGAGCTTGCCACTGTCCGGGTGTATAGCCCGAGAAATTATCCACGTGTTATCGAGTAAGTAGATTTATTTTTATAATTTGTAAACTATTTGTTCACACGCCGCTTAATTAACCTCATTTATTTTATTTTGCAAACTGTTATAGTTAATTTTAAGCGGTACGTGGTATTGCATTTTCTCATAGCAGTTATAAAGCAATTGGTTTAATTACCTTTTAGTGCCCACCAAAATTTACCAATTACTATTATTTGTGACGTTTAACTAATTGTGTTTTATTTGATCTTTTTAGATCACAAATTAATCACTTATAAATATATAAACAAATAAACAATATTTTCCCGAGCAAACCGTTAATTTTAGAGGACAGCCTGTAAACAATTTTATCCTCGGAGCCATTGTGGACATCTGCAGACCGCGGCCTCCGGTCGTACGTTGCCGGGTTTTGGCAGTATTACCTCCAGCGGCGAGTTTTGCCCGGCGCTTCCTTCAGCGGTGGGGTCCTGCTCTCCTGCTTCCTCCAGAAGGAGGACTGGCACTGAATCTTATGAACCTCATTAGCATTATTGTGCAACGTAACGTAATGGTATTATATTAATCAATATAATTTTTGAATGCAATTGAAAGTTTGAGGTTCGGGTCACGTCTTTCAGAAAACTATCTTCCTTTACAGCGCTCGTTGTGATTAAAATTGCTTTGGTTACATTCGGAATTTGAGGTTATGTTCACGTTGGACGGGTCCAAATTAGAAGTTTGACAATATGGACAAGTTAGACCATGTGGTCAATGATGCGTTTCACGTAGAAAATTTTGAATTTGACGTTGTAATCGGTAGATCTTGTGGTCTAGACCAACTTCATTAAAATCGATAAAAACAAAAAGATGAAAAACGGGTAAAATGAAGGCGTAGTCCTTAATTTAAAAAAAAATCCAAAGTTTAACTTAATGAAGTACATATGCAATAGAACCCAAAATTTATGCCTCATTAAAATTAAAAAAACTGTAGCGTCCATCTGTAACAAAAAGGGAAAACATAAAAAACTGCACCAAAACTAATCTTGAACACGTGTTTTAATAGCTAAGGTATCATCAGCGAACTGACACTAAAAATAAAAACAAAATGAATCTTATATATACTTTTATTGATTCTTATATAAGTTTAAATAATTCCGAAGAACCTAATAGACCGTGACCATCATAATTCAAAAGCAAACTTTTGTGATGTGGTTAAGAAATACAGTAAGTGCTTCTTTTCCATGAGGCCATCTGACAAAGGTATCGTCCACGTATCTGAACCAGCATTTCGGTTTCTGTTCGCTGGATTGAATGGCTTCTTGCTCGAATGCTTCCATAAAGATATTCGCAATAACCAGTGATAATGGTGATCCCTTGGCTGCACCTGATTTTTGTTCGTAGAAATCTCCGTTCCATAGAAAGTAAGTTGTATTCAGACATATTCTTGCTAGCTCTGGTATGTCTTCTCTTAATCCATGGGTTGTGCACAGTTGTTTTATGATGTTATGTGTATCGTCGACTGGTACGTTAGTGAATAGCGATTTTACATCAAAACTAACTAGTATATCGTCATTGGTTACTCCAGAGTCATCAGTAATTCGACGAAGTGTTCGGAGTTCTTCACAAAAGATTCAGTTCTTCCACGTACGGTTGTAGAAACTTAGCCACGTAACAGGCCAGTCCATAAGTTGGAGATCCACATGTGCTGACAATTGGCCTTAGGGGGTTACCAAATTTGTGAATTTTTGGTAATCCGTATAGTCTAAGTGGTCTGGTCCCGGAAGGTCGCAGTTGACAATGTTGATCGACTGGTATAGCTGAATGTTTGATTGCGGCTCTCGTTTGTTTTTTAATTTTGTTGGTTGGATCTCCTTTTAGCTTGGTGTAAAGTTGTGGATCCAGTAATTTGATTTTCATTTGTAGTCTTCGGTGTTCATGATTACTGTAGCGTTGCCTTTATCTGCGCGTGTCACCATGATTTCTTGATTGCTTCTGAGTTCTTTTAATGCAATTTCTTCTGCGCGAGTGATGTTTCTACGTGGAGCTTTGGAACGTTGTAAAAATCCGGCACGTTTCGTGGCGTATTTTCTCTGCTTCTTCAACTGGAAGCTTTCTATTGACACTTTTCACTTCTGCTATTATCTCTTCTGATATGCAGTCTTCAGTGAGTGGGTAGTCCGACAAGTTTACAACTGTTTTGTTTTCGTCCAATTTATAGCTGGTTTGCTGGTGCTTTGTACTTAATTTCTCAAACTTCTTGATATGCCTGTTAGTGGCTGATTGTAGGTGGTATTCCCCATGTTCGTAGCTGATGCGATCTATGGTGTTCCATGTTTCTTTATCCAGTATGCTGCTCAGTTGTAGATGTAGCTGGTATAGTTCTGTTGACGTTATATGCAGTTGATGGTAAGTATAACGTACTCTTTCTCGAGTGAGTGCCTTCACTACGTTCGATGATTCTTCTTGCACGATTTGTTGCGATATGATGGCGAATTTTACAAAAGGAGGCGTCACCTCCTGGTCTCGGCATCGTCGTAGATATGCTAATGAGGATAGCAGTTGATTCTTCTTCTTCCGTAACTTATCCAGTTTCCTGGTTTTCTGGTAGATATCCTCCCCGTAGAGGTCAGTAAAAATGTAGATTAAAAGAACATAACCGAGACGCCAAGTCCAGAGCGGTAGATAAATCAGCAATCGCAGAACATCTACACGAAAAAGGAAACACATCATCAACTTCGAGGAAGCTAAAGTTCTATCAAGGACTAACAACTACTATCCAAGAATAATCAGAGAATCCTTAGAAATTATGAAAAATAAAAACAATTTCAATCGAGAAGATGGTTACCGATTAAGCAACACATGGAAACTAACTCTTCACAAAAACAAATGTCGCCACAAAATTAGTCGATACCAAACAGAAGATCAACCAACCATCGAAAACCAACCACCCGTCACTGATCGACCTCAACCAACCGTAACCGAACATAGGTATATAACGAAAAGCAGAAGACAACAACATCAGTCTTTAGAGTAACTTCTGAAAAAGTTAACAGCATGGTTAGCGAAACGTCAAGCAGAGAACGTAGGAAGGAAGGACGAACACGGCTCAACCCGGAAGATAATAATCTTAATTCATTGTTGCCTACTTTGTGGCTATTTCAAGCATATGCATAGCAACACTAGACCTATCTGAGCGATGATGTTTGACAGTGCTTTTTAAAACGAGTTTCAATAGGTCTCTTGGTTTGCCCTATACAGGGTATTTAAAAAACACGTTTCGGTATTTGGCCCACTTATAGATCTCATCAGTATACACAAAAAAGTCAAAAATCAACCGTTTTTGAGATACAACCTGTTTTTTAAATTAAAATAATTTACGCTCAGTAGAAGTGATTCTTCGTATTTATCAAGTTTGCTAAGGAAGTGGGTAACCAAAGGTCATATTTATTTTCACAAGATTTTCAAAAGAACAAATATCAGTATAAATACAACATTTTAATTACAAATGATTCTTAAAGAAGATGTTCAACATGTCCTCCTTCTATTTGTATCCTACACATTTCGTATCTCCGTAAAAGTGAAGGCCGCACTGTCTCAAAGAGTCCTGGATTTGAACGAACAGTCTGGTAGGCATGTTCAATTCGTTCTCGCAAGTCATCTAAATTATTCACAGGACTTAAATAAACTAATGTCTTTAAATACTCCCAAATGCTAAAGTCGAGTGGAATGAGCTCGAGAGATCTAGGTGGCCATGCAATTGGACTTCCTCGCCCTATCCACCTGCTATTGTAATTTTTGTTTTGGTAATTTCTGACCAAGACTGCATAATGCGCAGGAACTCCATCGTGCATCAACCACATATTAATTCTGTGGTTGAGGGGTACATCTTCTAACAGCAGTGGTAAGGTATTCCGCAAAAGTTAAGGTACAATTGACAAGTCAAACGGTTAGGCAGGAGACAAGGTCCTGTCAGATGGTCTCACAACACACCAAGCCAAACGTTGATTGAAAATCGGTGCTGATGATTCGATTCGACAATGGCGTGCGGGTTTTCATCGACCCAAACATGGCTATTATGGAAATTAAAAATGCCATTTCTTGTGAAACCGGCTTTGTCAGAAAATAAAATTTCCGTAACAAAATTTGGGTTTTCCGCAACTTTTGTCAGTATCCTTTGACCAAAGACCAGTCGTGCGGCACAATCAGGCACAGTAAGAGCCTGTACCCTTTGAATATGGTAAGGGTGCAATTGCTGCTCGCTTAACATAACATTATTCAAATTAGGGAAGAATTAATATTTGTCTTCTAGTACTAGTACCGGAATTTTCTTTCAATTTTTCCTAAAATGTTAAGTTCTGCCTCGGGAGTAGAAACTGATGTAGACCGACCATCATCACCGTTCCTTGATTTAAACAATCCAACTTCGGGTGTATGTATGTGGGATAATTTAGTAATTTGACATATTTCTTATCTATTTTGCTATTACTTGTTCCTAACGTTGTAATGTTCCAAATGTTTAACTTATGTTTATGTTTTCTAATTATGTTTTTGACAATTGATTCCAGAAAACTATTGTATGATGTTTTAATTTTTAGTGTCGGTTCGCTGATGATGACAGCTTAGCTATTGTAACACTTGTCCGAGATTAGTTTTTGATGCAGTTTTTTGGTGTTTTCCCTTTTGTTACGTAGAATTTAAGATTAATGGCGACATCTCTTTAATTAAAAAAAAATCCAAAGTTTAATTTAATAAAATGGGTATGTAATAGAACGTAAATTTTAAGCTTCATTAATATGGAAAAAAGCAAAAGCATGAAAAACGGGTCTAAAGTACCTTAGTAAAAAGAAAACAACGTAGTATTTAAAATTGACCGCAACAGTGTTAATGTTAAATTATATTTATAAATCTGCATCATTTTGTTAAGTCGTTTTTAATTTTTAATTTACATTTTAGAAAAAAAAATTCTGTTCTATTCTTAATAAACAATGTTGTATGGTGTTTAAAAATCATGAATGAATTTTATTAATTTACGATTATTGTTTAATTGGATCGTAATTTCACATTATCTGTAAGGTGTTGCAAAATCAAAAAATTATTAAAAGATATAAATGATTTGAATATAGTATTTTTTCTACGACTAGGCTAATTTTAGCAACAGAGTGATAATAAATTAAATAAAATTTTTTTCACGTACTACCATAAATCATTATACTATCGTTGGGGTTGATAATGTAGGTTTTATCACTTAGTGTTATATCTGTGGGCAGCAGTCTATAGTTTAATAGCTATTAAAGCGGGCGTATTCATAAATATAAATTAGACTTATTTATATCGTGAAAATATTATTCCTAAGAAAATTCGTTAAGAATTCATAACCACAAACAGACATTATTAAATAATTAATATAATTTAAAGTAAACAGGTGAATTTGAAAAGTACTCTCTTAATTAAGAAGAAAATTAATCTTCGTAGTATAACCAAAATATGATATTAAAAGAGCGCAATTAATTTTGTTTTTTGTAAATTTATAATGACTAGTTTTATGCTTTATAGTTTTGTTGGGATAATATACGACGAACATAAAGAATAATTCTAAAATACAATAATTAAGATAACAACGATAAGGTCATTAAAATTTTCAAGTAGTAAAACTGTTAGAATTATTTAAAATTCCAACAGTCCTTTTCGACACAACAATAAATCAGTTTTATTGACATAAACCATGTTTAGTGTTGTTTGTTTTACCTTAAAAACGACTCTTGTTTAATGATCAGCGCCCTTTAGCCTTGCGATGTATAGTTTAATGTAACTTCGACTTAAAAAACAAATTTGCCAATACCATAATATTTATTAATTGATTAAACCATGTTCTGTTTTGCATTGTAAGTATTTAGAAAAATTTAACATTAAGATGAACAGATCAGTAAAAAAAGTTATTTCCCGTTCCTGTCAGGAAGTTTAATTATATAATTTAATCTTTTCTCCGAAATCAGGCAATTACGTTAATTATACGCAAATTTTATGTCAAACATCTTAATTTTTATACATTTTTACAATTAACTAATATTTTGAATGTAACTTCTAACATTTTGGAAATAAGAACATCCGGCTTATACACAGGCAATCAACATATTTTAGCGATCAAATCTTTATGCTCCAAAGTAGATTCCTTTTTTACACAGTTGTAATTGATTGAAGAAAAACATGAGATTATTAAAAAAACTGTTTAGTTGATTTAATCATTTAAACACTTTAATATTAATTTGTCTGGTAACAATTTTTTCCTAATATAATTTGCAATCTATACTATGTATACATACATTTAGCAAATGGTTAAATAATAAAAGAAGACATGTAAAGGTTACCCAGTGGCAGACTTCTGTAACAAATGGATTTTATCCGATATGTGTTTATGAAATCATGCTTATATACTAAAAACTTAAACTAAAACTAACATTAAAGATGCAAATCAGAATCTGGTTAAGCAGATCATTGATTATACAGGGTGGGGTTTATACACTTTGGTCGATATATGAAATAGTATTAAATATTTTGAAAACTCGTTTTATCTGGTTTATAGAAGGTCTTAAAGACTACGTTTTAAAATTATTTTGAGGTATACAGAGTGTTCATATACAAGGTGAACATATCAAAGTTATGTTTTTTTTAAATAGAACCTGGTGTCTTTTATGACATTTTCGAATTCTACAGTCAAGATAACTATATGTTTTTATTATGTTTTCTATACCAAAAATTAACTGTTAATGAGATATTCATTTTTTCGAAATATTGGGGTAAATTTTAAATTTTGACTCTCCTTCAGATATTGACATTGTCTACTCAAAACCGTATCAGGTCGTTAACGGAAAGAATGGACTATAAGGCAGACTGAAGTGTATTTTAATAAATTAGAAAAATAATAATAGACAAGATAATAAGCAGTGGTCCTCAAACTTTGACATCGTATTAAGTTGTATAACTTTTTTATTTTAAATTAGACACCCTTTACCTATCTGATAGTCCAATCTGACAAATCTTATTGTTCTTCCAACAAATATAAGGGTTCTTTGGTAGATTTTGGGATATAAGCGTTTTTATTTTGACTTGACATGTTCAATTTCTTAATGACTATTCCATTCACCTATTATTTGTCAAAAATAGACCAATAAAATCCAACTTTACACATTTATTACCATGGTTTCGAAGAATTCCACCGGATATTTCGAGTAGTGGAAATTGTATCGACTATATCACTCATCGCAATTTAAACCAATGAAAATGCTTGATTTTCAGTTGTTTTGACGTATTACAGAGGTTATTTTACTTATTATGACGTAAATCGAATATACGAACCCTTGTATATTCACTTCTGTCAAAATTACGATTAAATAGGCAGCTATGATTTAAAGTTCAAATGTTGGCAGTACCAACCAAAATATTACTGTGGAAAGTGTAACTGTCATGATGGCACACTTCCGAGCACTCCATACACCCTACCTGTAGTTAAACGAGGACCATCACAACAATATAATTTCTAATTTGAGGAATGAAACTACAACATCATCAACGCTCTGTTCTACATGTACCGCGGCTTCAATGTCAAATAATGTTTTTAATAATTGTACGTTTAATATAAATAATAATTAAATACATTTAATCGCATTTCTCTACATTTTACCTGTCATTTCTTTTTGTGTATGTAATCAATCTTTAAGTTATTTTGTACTTCTGTGTGTATTATTAAAATTACAATTTAGGTTATTAAATTACCTATCAAAAAACGTTGTATTTTTAAAAGTATTTTTTTTTTATTTTCGTGATATAGTCTACCTGTATACAACTCGATAAATGAAAATTCTCGAAACTCGACGTATAATCGAGAATTTTCACTTGTCTAGTTGTATAATGTATGAATATACCACTAGTGGTCCCAGCGAATATTTTTAACAAATGAATGTTTTTAAAAGAAGCAAAATTGATCTGTGTATTAAACATAAAAAAGATACAAAACATTATACTACTATCAAATCACAATTGTGTAACTTTTATTTAAGTCTCTTTTGGGGAATTTGAGTAAAACAGAGTAGGTTAATGGAATAGTCATGTTTCTTGAGCTCGCGAATACGATTCGTGACAGTAACTTAAAAATATTCGGCAATACCTTGACTTCTCGTGTTTATATATGATAGTCACCTGGTCAAGACTGACGAACTAAAATTTAACCTATAAAACACTCTTAACAATTAGGTGTTCTAATCATTATAGTATGTCTGATATGTGATATAAAAACTTTGAAATTGTATTATTTACACTAAAAAAGCTTCTTGAAATTCGACTAATTTATGTTTAGCGGAACGCAACGCCATTATTTATGACGTCAAAAGTCAAATGTAGAAATATGCTCGCCAGATTACTTCTCCAATTTAGTATTTATAGAATCAACCCCTTCCAATTGACTAACAACAAAATTTGTAAAAAAAGGTTTTTTAGTCAAGATTTTTTTCTGACCTTTAGTAGACCTGTGATATTTACTACTGGCAGTTCTTTTTCTATCTTTCTGACTATCAAAGACATGTGAAACGACATCTGGTTTTAAGATAACATTTCCTCTTATCATTCAGTATTTCATGATTTTCCAGATTCTGTTTAAAATGCATTTAAATAAAAAAATTAGATTAATTGTTAATTAAACCAATACATTAAAATGATCATGGGCTTTTGGTACACAAACAAAGATTTTATGAGGTGTACGTACCAGGTGTCTGACTTAAAGAGGTAACTCGCTGTATCTCAGAAACAATTTTCCGTACAACTTAGGTAAAAAACAAAGGATTACCTCTTTTAGTAAGACACCTGGTACGCATAAGTTAACACAAACCGAGGAAGGTACTTTTTGGGCGAAAACATTTTAAATTTAACGAAAAACCGAACTCATTCAAAAATGTAAATGATCTTTGGTAATATTCTCAATTACAGAAATAACAGGACTGCAATGGCTGCTTATATGACTTGTGACGTCACACGTCATAAATTTAGTTTAAGCGGAAAAATAATAATTTTCTAAAACTAATTTTTTGAAAACGGTCATTTGGATTTTTTAATTTTAATTGGTTTAATTGATACCCACATAATTTAATTTATCATGTTTTGAAAAAAAATATATCACCCAATTGTTACAATAATGACCAAAAAATAAAAACACTAATATCTCAAAAACTACCAAAGATAGGTATAGAGAACCTTGATACTTGTTGGAAAGCCATTAAATTTTATGTCACATTAGACCTTCAGATACAGCTTGTTCAATTTAAAATACAGTTATACTACTTAATATGATATCAAAGTTTGAGGATCACTGTTTATTATCTTGTATAGTTTATCGAAATACACTTTAGTCTGCCTTGTAGTCTATTTATTCTACTAACGACCTGATACGATTTTGAGTAGACCATCTCAATATCTAAAACAGATGCAAAATTTAAAATTTACCTCAATATTCCTAAAAAAATGAATATCGCATAAACAGTTGATTTTTGGGGGTAGGAACCGTAATAACAACTTATAATTGTCTTGACTGTAGAATTCAATAATGTCATAAAAAGACACCATGTTATACTTTTAAAAAACATAAGTTTGGTATGTACACCTTGAATATAAACACTCTATATATTTCAAAATAATTTTAAAACGTAGTCTTTAAGACATCATACATGTTTTCAAAATCTTTAATACTATTCCATATATCGACCGACTCGTATAAACTGCTCTACCCTGTATATTGTTTCAATCTTCTGTTGATTATGGGTTGATTTAATCAACGTGCGTTAATCAAATCATAAAGTGTTTCATTAATTGTGTATTTATTCTAACAAGTAAAAGTTATTGATTTAATAAAAGTGAAAAGTGTGTGTTGTCTGTTAACTCGACTTATTAAAAATAGGTGACCGCAGGTCACACTTTATCTGTACGTATATTTTACTCTTAAATAATTTATTCGCAAATAAAATCTTTCTTTTTGCGAATACCAATATTTAAACACAAATAAAACGTTAATAACATTTATTGTTTCGTCGTGCAATTATCTAAAACATATTTTTATTGATTTTCAAAATGCCAATCATAAACATTGATGTTTGCTCAATGTGCGAAAATGATATTGAGGTGTCTGATAAGCCTATAATTTGTGAAAATTGCAAAAATGCTATGCATGTTGACTGTACAAACCTTAGCAGGTCTGAAAAACTACTATTCTGTCTGAAAAAAGCGAGTGTTTTTCTTTTGCGAGAAATGTTTCGATAAACGGACATCGACACAAGATTTGATGTCTATCATTGCGGACTTGAAATCAGTCATAATTGAATTAAAGAAAGAAATAGAAGAACTTAAGAATAAGTCTAGATATAGTAAGAACCCATCGACAATTGAATCCGTTATGGAAGAAATGTACGATCGGAGACGTAGAGAAAAAAATGTAATTGTTTATGGTCTGCCGGAGGAATCTTCTGACAATTCCAAAAATCATGATGAAAAGGCAGTAAAAGAACTTATTGATAAAGTTGCTCCACATATTTCAGCAGAGAACCTGAAACCATTTAGACTTGGAAGAATTGCAGATTCCTTGAAGCCAAGACCTTTAAAGATAAGGCTTAAAAACGAAATTGATTGTCTTGATTTACTTTGTTGTGTATCAACTGCTAAGCGAAATTCAGCAATTAATATGGCCATTTCAGTATCTAAAGACAAAACTCCAATGGAAAGAGAATTCTTAAGAAAACTTAAACAAACGCTTAGCGAAAGAAACACAGCTGGAGAAAAAGATCTGACTATAAAGTATATAAATGGTATTCCAAAATAGTACCTCTGAAAAAAAACTAATAACTGGCAGGCAAACTCCTCTTCTTATTTATTATCAAAATGTGCGTTGGTTAAAATCTAAACTAAAAAATCTTTCTCTTTCTGTATCTTGTTCTGATTATGACATACTTATATTAACTGAGACAAATTTAAATGAACACATCAAAATATCTGAACTTGGACTTCCACAATACAAAATTTATCGTTGTGACAGAAGTGTAGATACTAGTAATAAAATTTGTGGCGGAGGTGTTATGATATTAGTGCATAAAAGTTTAAAAAGTACCCAGATAATATTTCAAGAAAAATCAGTCGAACAAGTGTTTATCTCTGTAAATTTTCTCATGGCAACATTCTTTTGGAGGCGTATACATACCTCCTGCTTTAAACATCGAAAAATATGAAAAACACTGTACATCTCTTGAAACTATACTATTTGCCAAAAATGTGTACAGAGAAATTTTTATATTTGGTGACTACAATATTCCAAAATTAAATTGGTGTTGTCCCATGGAGGTTGATAAACTTTCTGGTGCTGCGAAAGTACTTCTAGATTCATATACTTCAAACGGTCTCTTTCAAATTAATACAGTTACAAATGTAAATCAAGATATGTTGGATTTAATTTTCTCATCGATAAATGACATTCAAGTAGAAGAGTCTGAGCCCCTACTAAAATCTGAAGACTACCATCCATCACTAAAAGTAGTAATCAATAATAATAGTATCTTACATCTAAATCAAAATTCTGACTCACTAATTGCGATAAGAGACTTTGATAATTGTGATTATGGGTTGTTAAATTATTATTTAGCTTCTACAAATTGGTGTATCTTACGTAGTTTTAGTGTCAATGAAGCTTATAAATTATTTATAAGCATTTTAAATTATATCTTAGATTTAACAAGATAAATCACAATTATCCCGTTTGGTTCAGCAATGAGCTAAAAAAACTTGTAACTAAAAAAAATTAGCACATTTAAGATATAAAATATCGGACGATGACTATAACTATTTTTCGATTCTTAGAGCTAAATGTAATTCAATATCAAGACGTGACTACAAATTACATATAAAAAATGTGGAAAATTCTATTATATGTAATATCAAACATTTTTGAATCATGTAAATGCGTACCGCAAAGATAAATCCTACTTTCCCGATAAAATGTTCTTAAATGAAAATGAAGCAAATTCTCCATTTGAATCTGCTAATTTGTTTGCAGATCACTTTAGTAATGTTTTTAATCCTTTGACAAATACTAATGTACATTATAATATGGAAACAAACTTGTGTCTTGGCAATATCTTAATATCTGTTGAATCAATAACAAAAAAATTGTCTTCCTTAGATGTAAAAAAAGGACCAGGTCTGGATGGTCTTCCACCCAAGTTTTGAAACAGTGTGCTACTTCTCTCTCTTTTCCTTTTTATATAATATTCAATAAGTCTTTATTATATGGTATCTACCCTGATGATTTAAAAATTAGTTATATTCTCCTCTTCACAAATCTGGTTCAAAGAGTGACATAAAAATTACCGTCCCATCACCATCCAATCTTCCATTGCTAAAACGTTTGAATCTTTAGTGCTAGATGTTATTAGACCTCAATTTAAGCAGGTCATTAGCTTTGATCAACATGGTTTTACTTCAGGCAGAAGCACTTTAAGGAATTTGCTAGTTTTTCAAGATTACATTTTAAATTCCTTTGATGATTTGGGTCAAGTAGATACATTATATTTAGATTTTGCAAAAGCTTTTGATAAGGTTAGTCATAATCATCTTATAGCTAAGCTTAAATGTTATGGCATTTGTGGTGCATTGCTAGATTGGTGTAAAAGTTATTTGTCAAACCGTATACAAAATGTAAAAGTTCAGTACAATTTTTCCAAACCTATTTATGTCACATCAGGAGTACCTCAAGGATCTCTATTAGGACCATTCCTTTTTCTTATATTTATAAATGACCTTTCTTTAAACATAAATTCATTAAATAATAAACTCCAAACCTCTGTTAGACATTTACTTTTGCAGATGATATCAAGTTATTTGTCAAGATATCTTCAGTTGCAGATTCTCAAAATCTTCAGTTATTTATTAATTACATAGAGAACTGGTGTACTGAAAATCGTATAGAACTTAATATTAAAAAATGTAACATTCTTACCTACTATAGAATACATGCTCCTATATTACATGATTATTTTATTCAAGGAAAACGTCTCTCTCGTGTAAATACAATCAAACATCTTGGTATATATTTTGATTCCAAATTAGACTTTACTGTGCACATTGATACATTAATAAAAAGATGTAATCGACAGTTGGGCTTTATTTTTCGTTTCACTAAAGACTTTTAATGTCCACATGTCCTCAAATATTTATTTACAACTCTAATTCGCCCTCATTAATACTGTTCCCCCGTTTGGTCGCCACATTATGTTTGTCATATTAATAGAATTGAAAATATTCAGAAGAAATTTCTAAGAGTTCTAGCATATAAATTAGATCAACATCTTCCAACAAGTACATCTTCATCTCTTGCCAAGAACTTCAATTTGTCAAACTTAAAGAATCGTAGAACGTACTTAGATCTAGTATTTCTATACAAAATATTTAATTCACATGTTGATTGCCCTGACTTATTAAGTAAGATAATACTGCATGTACTCGCTCAACACATCTTTTTGCAAAATCCTTTTATAGAAGAAATTATCTATACAATAGTTTTTTCCCTCGATCTTTCAATGCAGCCAATGCTTCTGGAGATGTTTGTTTTTCTCTCACCTTAGCAAGCTATAAAAAACGAATACATGCATTAGTTTGTGAGTAACTATGTTTATTCTGTGTTCTAATATTAAATATTAAATGTATTGCGGTGTTCTTATGTACTTTATTTTCAAATTTCTTTGTTTTTTGATTTTTCAATTTTTGATTTTTAAACTTATATACCTTTAAGAATGTAAATGTATTTCATTTTGAGTGCAATAATTAAACACACTCTTTGTCTCTTTATTGCTGACTCTGATTTTAATTTTTATTTTTAGTATTAATATTAAGTAGAGTTGTATTATGAAATAGTTTAATTTCTAATATTGTATCTATTGTATCTAGGGTATGCCTGCCCGTTAAATAAAAAAAAATAAATAAATAAATTTAGAAGATTTACTGATAGGTGAGCACGTAGTTGCGTATTGTACTGTTGATTGCAATGTCGGATTTCTTCTTTAACTGAAAGAACATGAAGGTTTCATCTGATGGCTGCGTTGGACACAAACTAAGATGATTCTTCTTTATCTTCTTTATATTAGGAATATTCCAGTTAATTTGGTTCTATTCAGTGTATGACGAAAACCAACTTTGGTCCCATCTTTTGGGATGTTGTCCTGGTGGTCTTTGTTCTGTTGGTCTTTGTGTTCTATATATTTTGGCTATTCTACATGGTCATGTCAGTCCTTTTTTTCTTTGTGCACTTTACGACGTTTTGAATTTTGCAGCGTTCTCTTATCGATACATCTTTTTTGTCAACCTATTAGCGTCGTAAGTGCAGTAAAAGACAACAATAAAATTATAATGAAAGCGGCAAGAGACATTGATAACGAAAGACAGAATTTAAACAGAAAGAAAACTGAATATTGGAAGATAAGAACGTGAAATGTAAGAGGGTTAAATGGGAAAGAAAAGGAAGAATTTGAAGCTGAAGAATTGGCAATTTTAGGAATAACGGAAACAGGCAGTGAAAGCATCGAGTGCGAAAATGATCATGTTATGATATAGAGTGGAGTAGCAGAGAGTAAGGGAGTAGCAGAGAGTAAGAGAGCAGCGGCAGGGGTAGCATGCATAATTAATAAAAACGGGAGAATACTACAGCTAAAAGGAGATGAAGGAGAATTAAAAACGGTAATAGTGGTGTACGGAGTGAGCGATGACGAGAAAGAATTAATATAAGACCATTTTTGGAACCAATTAACAATAGCAACAGAAGAAAGCAAAGGTACACTATTCGTAGTAGGTGATTTCAAGAATAGGGTAGGAATGAAAGATACTGAGTACAAAAATATAATAGGACGATTTAGAGAAAACAAACGTAACAACAACGGGATTAAAATCCTGAACCACTGTCAAAACCAGAAATTGATAATAGCAAACTCATTTTTCCAACACAAAAACATCCACCCGACAGAGTATCACAAGAAACAAAAAATTAATAATTGAGTATGATTCAATAGAAAAAACAAGTAGAAAACAAATACTAGATGTTAGGGTTAGAAGAAGAGCGAAAATTGGATCTAACCACTGTTTATTAGTAGCAAAGATAAAAACAACTGGGTCAGTGTCAGAAAATAGAACTTCTGTTATAGGTCTGCGGTGTAACGTTCGGGTCGTTCACTTCTGAGATAGAAATCTCTGCAAAACAAACGGTCAAATTTTTACCTAAGATGGGATCGGCGCTCATCTTTGAAATGATGTTAATAAAGAATTGTCTTTACATTTTAATTTATGTGTCCAGAATGTAAAAATGCCAAACGATGGAAATAATATTTCGGAAACACACAAATACAGAACAAAATTTATTACGTAATAAAAATTAAATTTTTATAATAGATACATTAAACATTATTTAAATTTTAAATAAATAATTTAAAAAAAGGTGCGTGTATTTACGTTATTTAAAAATTTGAAGTAATTTAAATAGATACGGTAAGGTATTAAACTTTAAAATACAAATATAAACATAATTAAATATTTAAGTGAAATGATACGAAAATGGCGACCTGACGTTGCTCTACTTTGCGATATTGCTGATCAGGATTGTTTTGGAATTCCAGCGATTTAAAAGAAAGAGAGAAAGAGAGAGAGTGAGCACAGGTAACGCAATGCACATCGGCAAACAAAGGGAGATAACACAATAACACATAAGAGAAAGAATACGAAAAAAAGGCAAGAGAAGGTTCTAAATTAAAATTAACACTATTATATACAGGAATGTTAAAAAAATTACCCTTGCACCTTTAGGTAGATATAATTAAGACACAAACGGTAGATGCATTATATGCATTACCTTTACGTGAAAATCTAACAATGCGATCTTTTGGGGTCGCACACGGGCTTTTTGTGCTTTGTACAACAAAAAAATAAAACCTTTGCATTTCACAGAAAAAAATAAATGTAGAAGCTTACACCGGTTGAATCGAAGTTAAATATTTAGTGTCAAGTAGACGGATTAGTAGAAGTTTTTTAAAACCACTGTGGAGGCTATGAACAAATAGGGCGATAAAATTTTAAGTCATTAGGTGGTTTTCCAGGTTTTAAGATTACAATAAACTGTACTCTACTTTTCAAACTGACTCTAGTTTCTTCTTTAGCAAAATAGTTGGTCAGGTTGGTTAAAGGTTATTTTACTACTGTTATATCCTGTTTAATGGGTAGGTATGTTTAATTTTGAGTTATTTTCCCAGTTAGCAGATTACAAAAATCTACCAAAACAGAAACTTTGTTCAGGTCAGGCGGCCAATAAAGAGCAAAAATGTCCCACCTCAAACCATTGGTGTTAAAAACTACCAAACAAAAACTTTTTCCAGGTGTGGGTTCACTTGTGGATAGATGCTGCAGGTTCTTTGTTTTAAGTGTTGAACAATTCACGATCTTTGGGTGTTATAATCTTGGAACCCCAACAAATATGCTTGGCATTATAATCTCCTCCAGCAATAATTTGCCGTCAAATTGTGCTATAGAGTAAAATAAACGGCCGAGATGGTTAATGCCCCGGCTAAATCTTCTATTTCCACATTTGATGATTGTAGGAAATTTGTGCTGTAGCTGTTTAGGGAGTGATGTTTAATAGAGTTTTTGATTATAATAGCTGACCTACGCTGTGCCATCTAGATAAAAGCAAACTGAATAACTGGGTATTTTTATGTAACTCCCTGCTGTAAACTGCGTTTTAGATATTAGCATACCTAATTTCGATGTTTATTATGTAGTCAAATAATTTAGATATGCTTAATTATATATTGTCATCTTCAAATTTGGGAATTTCTTATAGGTGCTTTTTGTAGCCCTGGTGTTAAATTCTTTTACAATTCTTCAAAACCATGGTTTGGCAAAGTTTTTGACAGAATAAAAGTTGTCATAGGCAATGGACGTATTCTCGAGCTAAATATAAAGCATACATCAAAAAACCGTAATATAGGTATGTACCAATTTTTTGGCCAAAACGCAATTCGGTAGTGATTATGTAGTTAATTTACACCGCCCATAAATGAGTTATATTTATTGACAATAGATGTTTGAGGAAATATAATTTTTACAAGGAACATCTACGACTTCATTTTTTGCACCCCAATGCATAGCTCCCTCTCCCCTTTCAAGTTTATGCATAAGGGAAGTATGGGTATGATTGGGATAAATCAAAATAATGGACTTTATTAATTTACTTCTATCAGTTATATTTTTGTTTACAGCACCAGTACCCCAAATCTCAATTGCCTCAACTTGCTAATAAACTTCCCATAAGTAAAAAAAATTAACAAAAAACATAGATATCTTCTGATTTTGAAAATTGTTTTTTTGTATTTTGGCAAAATAGAAAAGAACTGATTCTTCTAAACCCATTTCCTCAATTTTATCCATATTTTTTTCTTTTTCTTGCTAAATTTGGAGTTGTGAATAGTATCTAAACTTCAAAGCAGAAACGAAAGGTTTGTACGGAAACCAAACTAGTTTCCCACGGATAAATTGTTTGCAGCCGTGTCTACCAGAATATGGTATTATATATTCATCTATTGACAGATTACTGCCCACAAGTCTACAACGAATAAACCAAGCATTTAGAGTATCAACAAGATAGCAAATTTTGCCAAGTTTGTCATCAGGACCCCTATTCTTCAATTGTTTTTTCTCATGAGAAAGACAAAAAGTCTTTGAGAACATGGGGGAATAGGAAAAGGAAAAATTTCAAGAATTCCAAATTTATGTGCTCAAGAAAATTTTCGTCTTTCTCATGAGAAAATATATCCCCAAAAATTTTGGTGGCAAATTATTATATTTCTTTATTTACAAGCTGGCTCTTCTGTGAGTTTATTATTTATTGAAATTTTGAGATTTGTTGGGGAGAAGAGTACTGTATTGGGCAAAGGGCTGGGGTTATTCATTTTTTAAGTTTCCATATACATACCATTATCCAGCGAAAGAGGAAAACAAAGTGAGAAAGAACATAAGAAATTATGGTTAATTTTCTCGGGCGATGTTGCACATTAAAATCAAATTGTGACAACCTCATGTACTAGCGACTAAGACAATCAGTGGGTTCACGCAAACTACTAAAGAGCAACACAGCTTGCGACGAGAGTAAAAGGCATGCTTCGACATAGCCACGCAAGTGTTCGATGCCCAAAAAGATTGCTCGGTAGCCAAACATTTTCAATATTAATAGTGAAACCAGTTTCTTTCAAACTATTACACAAAGCTTTCAAAATGTATTCATCCAAATTCTCTGTTGTGATGAAAATGTCGTCCAAATAAACAAAAACCTTTTCATCAAAAGAGGGCCTAAATCACGGTCCATACATTTTTGCATAGGTTTAGGACTATTTGATAATCCAAGAGATATCGTTACAAATTCCAATAAGCCTTTTCCACGTACACAAAAAGCAGTCTTAGGTATTCTTCTAAAGGTATTTGTCAAAAAGCTTTACTGGACAAATATTGAGTTTTGTTTAAACGATTCAAAATGGCATTGGTACAAGGGAGGAAAAATGAATCTTTTTTTGTCACACTATTTAATTTTATAGCGTCATAACAAGTCAAAGTTTACCAGATTTCTTTTTAACCACTAATATCGGACTATTTATCTCCTGATCACACCTAACCCAAGCATATGATCTACTCTTTATGTAATTTTTTTTTGCATGGCCGGATAAAGCAAATATTGACGTTGTTTAATAGGTTGACATTACCAATATCTATAACATGTTTTAAAACATTAGTTCGATCAAGTTTATTAGAAACCAATTGTCAAAAATCCCTCAACAGTTTGAGATAAAGTTTCAGATTGGCATTTAGTTAATGATTGCTTATTTACAATATTACATTTTAACGTTAATATTAATAACAAAACAGTTTGTTTTCCGCTAAACAATCCATGATAATATTTATTGCAACCTAAATATAGCTTTATTTTAAAAATTTTACTAAAATCTATTTCTAAAATAAAATATCAGAATGATTAATTGAAACCAAAACTATTTATGAAATGAGTGACATGATTTATAATAATAGGTAATAAAATCTGGCCAATGTATTCCTGAGTAACACCTTCAGCCGTACTAAGTTTAAGATTCAAAGGAAAAATATCAAACTTAATGTAATTATTTTTTTTTAAATTTTAACCTTCCATTACCTATAACTGTAGAAGACGCACCACTAGCTATAAAACAAGTCAAAAATATAAGTTTAAATAGAGACGGTTGTCAATAGGAACTGAAGCACAAATTGGAGATATTCGTTTAGTAGACATAAAAGAATTGACCAAATTTGACCAAACATTTCTTTCTTTAATGGAGGATTAAAAAATATTCGTCTAGTGCTGAAGAGAGTTTGCTTTGGTTGACGAGATGCGACACGTTTGACATTGATTCCGGTTTATTGAATTTTTTGTATTGCACCTTTGTGTTGAGTGATAACAGTTTCTATGCTTTTTGGACAATTTGTTCGATAAAAATCTTCTTCTTTCACAGCTATAACAACGTATGATTTTTGGTTCAGGACAGTGCTGATAAGTATGATATGTTTTTTGATAGTCAAAACAAGAACGCAACTTTTAGGTGTGGTAATGAGGAGAACAAGAACAAATATTGGATAGAAGTTGACAAGAGGCGATGTAGGTTGTGTGGAGAGAGGTGGGAAAATATAAAACATCTAAAAGAAGAGTGTGAGGAATTAAGGGAGGAAGAAAGGGAAGATGAGGTATTATTGGGGGAGGGAGGAGAAGGGGTGAATTGGATGATGGCGGTGATAGAAAGATTGTGAAAATTCTTTTTTTATTTTGTTTGTGTTTGTTAATTTGTATAAGAACAAAAAAAAAATAAATACATACATACATGCATACAACAACAAAATTTATTGCTTTCAGAAAATATATTACTATTTACTACCGAACCACCATGATCTTCTAGAATAAACAATAGAGCTTTCATTTTATATCGCAGTTTCGCAATCCCATCGAGTAGATAAACAAGAAGTAAAATATTTTTAACATCGTTTTCAAAAATCAGGAGTTTTAGAATTTTTGTGTGGTACTGATATCTTCTTTGTCGTTATCAAAATCTTTTTTAAGGGTGCATAAGAGTTAGCAGATGGTGCATAAAGCCAGTATTTATTTTATTTAGTCTGTTTTGGTGCTTTTCAAAACTTTATTTTGAGAGTTTCTATTTCTTCTGTGTGTGACCTTGTTCCTTGTATATAGATAAGAGAGTTGAGGATATTAAGTTAATCGCAGAACCCAACTTGACAACTTTCCTCAACAAGAACTCCCTAAAAACTAAAAAAAATAATAATTAATTCCATAAAAACTTTATTTTCATTGATATGCAAAACAAAGTCATCTTATTTTAGTACTCCACGGGTTTTACTTGCTTTAAACTGTTTGTAATTTCAGTACTTAAGTAACTAAACTTGAGAGCAAAGAAATTGACTCACCTCACACTTTTGAATGCATTTTTTCAGTAGTCAAAAGTCATATTTAAAGAAAAGGTATGTTGTTGGAATGACCGTACATTAAAGTTTTCAACCTTTTCCCAATTTTTATACTGCTAGATTTCTTCATTCTGTGACTCCTAAACTTTTTTCTATGCACTGTAGTCGCCCTCTTTCTGGCTTCTTCCTCTGCGGGTACTTCCTTTTGGTTCTTCCAGCACTATCTTCTTGGCACTTCTGTCATTACTTATTCTAACTAAGTAGCCTAACCGCTTTACTCTATTTTGTTTCACTACGCTTATTATTCCCGGCTTACTATATAATTGTGTTAATTCACTGTTTGTTCTTCTTCGCCATAAATCCTCATTTTTCACCACCCATAAATTCGTCTTAGTACTTTACTTACGTTTCAAATTTCCTCATGTCTTCCCTTTTCGTAGCACCCATGATTCACTTTTCTATGTTACGACGGCCGTATTAACGTTTTATATAATCTAACTTTCACCCTTTATGATATATTTTTTGATCATAGGATTGTGTTAAGTGCATTTAAACTTTTGTTCTTAGGTTACTGTTCTTCTATTTCTGTTTCTGTTCTCCCTTCTTCATCTATTTCAATGCCGAGGTATACAACATTTTGCACTTTCTTAAAACTATATTATTTTTTGTTGTTGGTACTTTCAAATTTGTGTCATCTTGTTGCTTTGTTTTTCCCATAATAGCATACTAGGTTTTCTTTATCATTAATCTGAAACTTTGGCTGCTTCTGAAATCAATGTTTTTTATTTTCTCTTTCAGTTCTTCTCATGTACGTGCCAAATCATCTGAAACCCAAAATTTCTTCATCTATAAAATCAAGTTTTCTTAGAAAAATCTTATTGTTGAAATTTGCTCAATCATCAGTGATTAGTCTTGCATTACCTGTGAAAATAATGGATACCGCACTTTAAATAGCTGCTCAAGTCGTTACTTGTATACAACTTGGGCATAACCAGCGATTTGTTGCCTAACAACTAAATTTGGAGTTTGACTGGTGTACCACTGATTTGAGGAAACTGGCTGATTTCTTTCTTAGGGTGTAGTTTCTTCTACACCTGTAATCTTGAAGACTCCTTAAAAAATTTAACTATTAAGTTTGGAGGAAATTACTCAATTACATTGTGTTGTTCACCGTTAGGTTTGTAGTAATTTAAATTTTTTTAACTTTAGTTCTCACTAGTTGATAGAAATATAAACTTTCAACACAATCTATAATCACTTAAACCTTACACTCGGACTTAAATTTAATTATGTTTGTTTCTGTATAAAAATGTGATGTTTTTACTCAACATTATTTGTGTGTATTTTCCCATTTAAAAAATAAATAATTATTATGCATTCATTACGTATTTTAATTTCAAGATTGTTCAAAACATTAGCAAATGGAGAGGTTATCATATTCTTAACAGATAAGAACGATAAATTCAGTGTTGCAATTTATAACTGCAAATATTTATAATGTAAAACGTAAATAATCTCCAAACCTGAATTTTTATGCTAAATGGCTGTAATTATATATTTCGATGTAACTTTTAATTCAAACAACTTTTCATTATAACATTTTCTGTATTGTGAAAAATAATGGTACTTTGCTATTGAGTAAAAATTACATTTTTTGACAAACCTTCTATACGGTTTAAAAATTGATATCTGATTATTGCATTTTAAGTTTTGGACCATGCAAAACTTTTGATCAAAAAATAGCAAAACTGATTCGGAGTTTGGATGTGTTGGAGTACGGACGTATTTAAGTGTGTTAAAAGACGGTTAGTTAATAGAAAAGATTTGATATTACGATTAATAAATTAAGTAAGCATTTGTGGTAGTGATACAAAGACAAAGCAGGTGCTTATGCCGTAGCGATAGTGATAGTAGAACGAATTGTGTGAGTGATAAGCAATAATGCAGCACGCGAGATAGCATACGAGTAAATATAATACGGATTTTTATGCGCTTTATTTGGTTGTGAAACAGAAAACAATATAATAATTAAAATAAAATTGAGGCAGAGTCTAAGGGTTAAAATTAAATAAAAATAAAGTTAAGAATAATAATACAAAAAAATAAGTAAGTGAAATGACTGATTCGGAGAGTTCAAGTGCAAGAAGTAGTAGATGGAAGCAAAGAATTTAGAAAGTGTAATGCAAAGAAGTAAGAAGACGAAGAGATCACCACAGATGGAAGAGAAAAATGAGGAAGTGGGTATAAGGGAAATGTGTAAGGAGACGTTAAAAGAAATTTAAAAAATGAGAGAGCAGCAGGAAAAACCAATAAAGAGCTGAAAAAACCAATGAAGAATTGAAGGAAATAAAAGAAGAATTAAAAAAAAGAATAACAAAGGGATACAAGGAAAAATGTCAGGTACTAGAGGAAAAGGTGGAAAAAAAAATAGAATAGATAGAATGGAAAAGAAAAGCGAAAATATAATCAGATAATAAAAGGTTTCACAATAAAAGTAGGAGAAGAAATCAATAAAAAAGTTGAGGAAATGTTGATAACGAAACTAGGAATTGTGCAGAAAGTAGGTATTGCAGAAAAAATAGCGGATGGAATAGTATTAGTCAAAATAAACTCATTTGGTGACCAAAGAAATATTTTACAGGAGAGAAATATGCTCAAAGGATCGAACATTTACATAGACGATGACATGACAAAAAAGGAGAGGAAAACGCAAATGAGGATAAGAGATGAAGCAAGAAAATTAAAAACAGTGAAAATAAGATTCCAAAAATTATGGGTAGATGGAGAGGAAATAAAATGGGACGAAGGAGAGAACAAGTTTAAGAAAAGGGCTTCAAAAACTAGAGAAAGAGAGAAGGGAAGGAAAGAACAATGACGGTAAGGCAATTGATAAGGATAATGAAGATGTACTAAGAAATCAAATGAGGATACTATTTTGGAATGTAGCAGGATTGAAAAACAAAGATGAGAGATTCTGGAATTACATAAATTTGACAGTGTGGGGTGAATTGAAACATGGATAGAAGAAAAGAGAGGGAAGTGTGGAGAGAAAAAATGCCAGTAGAATATGAATGGAAAGCCCAGTTTGCGGAGAGGAAGAAGAAAAAAGGGAGAGCGGAATTCCAAAAACCTGGAAAGAAGTAGGAATATGTTATCGGTATACAAAGGAGGTGATAAAAAGAAGTAAAAAATATATAGAGGAGTGAGCGTGGCGAATGTAGGGTACAAGATATACGCAGAAATATTGAGAAGAAGAGTGGACAAAGTGATAGAGGAAGAGAAATTGGTTGGAGATTGGCAGACGGGCTTTAGGAAAGGAAGGAGGGCAGTTGATAATATATATATATATATATATATATATATATATATATATATATATATATTAAGGCAATTAATAAATAAGGAGTTAGAAAAAAGGGAGGGAAAGTGTACGCAATCTTTTTGGATTTGAAGGCTACATTTGATACAGTAAATAGGGAATTCTTATGGTAGACGTTAAAAAGAAGAAATATAAACGGGGATCTAGTGGACGCATTAGCAGAGATATAGAAGACACAAGGAATACAGCAAGAAGAGATGGTAAATTGGGAGAGATATTTTGGACGAGTAAAGGGTTGAAGCAGGGATGCCCTTTAAGCCCAAGTTTGTTTTCTTTTATATATATGGGATTTGGAGAAGAAATTGAGGAAACATCAAAGAGAGGGGTAGTAATTGGGAGAAAAAGTTTGGGTGTTGCCGTACGCAGATGACGTTGTAGTGGTGGCGAATAAAGAGAGAGAGAAGGAGCAATGGAAGTGATAACGAAATATTTAGATAAAAAGAGTTAAAAGTGAATATAAAAAAGACAAAGATAATGTCATTCCAAAAAAGGGAGAAATAGAAAGCTGGTATGGAAATGGGGGAAGACATAGTAGAATGTGTGGATGAGTGGAAATATTTAGGGGTACAATCTGAGGTACGACTACAAGGATGTAGGACACATTAGAGAATTGGCGAAAAAGGAAACAGGGTCGTTGGACAGGTTTGGGGACTGGGGAGAGGGTGTTTAGAAGTGACATAGAGAAAAGGAGGTGGTTGTTTCAGAAATTAGTAAAGAGTGTAATGGTTTATGGGGCTGAGATATGGGGATGGAAGGATCGGGAAAATTTGAAAAAATTCAAGAAAAATATTGAAGTGGACTATAGGGTTAGACAGAGAGACACCGGGTTACATAGTTGGGAAGAAGCAAAATAGAAAAAATAAGTGTATATGCGGGAAAGATAGGTGTTGAGATACGAAGAAAGAAATGAAAGAGATTCAGTGGAAGAAGTGGAGAGGATGCAGGAGGTGGGGTGGAACATGGAAGATGAAATAGTGCAAAGAGACAAGGATACACAAATACAAAAAGGAAAGTTAAGATAAAAGAGGGAAAATATAATGAGAGATATAAGGAAATAGTAACGGAGGAAAAAGCCAAATACATGACTGGGAGAAAAACTTTAAATAGTAAAAGGATTATAGCGAGGTTTAGATGCGGTAACGAGGAGAGGGAAAATAAATATTGGATGGAAGATGAAAAGAGGAAATGTAGGCTGTGTGGAGAGGGGGAGAAGGGGGGGGGAGGGGGAGGGGAAGGGAGGAAGGGGGGGGGGGGGGGGGGGGGGGGAAGACAAAGAAGAACACTAATTCACTTTGATGTGTAAATAAAAAAAAATTTTTTTGTTATTATTTTGGGAACATAGTTTATTTTAATTTGGTAGAATATTTTAGGCCAAATCTTTTGTTAATTTATAAAATAACAAATAAATAAATACACAAATAGCAAAACTGAAACTATTATTGTTTGCATTGTTGCTTATTGCAATAAAAGTTGACCTTTTTTAATTTTTTTTTACTCCTTACTTACATATACAAATATGGAAGGTGATCAGTACCTTAGAGTACTCCATGGTCAACAAGAAATGTTGTTCCTGAGAATCACCACATTGGTTTCCGGACCTAGTCATCAAGACACTCCCGGATAATTAGGAAAAAATGTACAACACAATTTCACAAAACACAATACATAGGGCACACAACAAATATTCTGCAAATTGGTGTTAAGGGGTTGAGTAAGGACAAATCAGATTTCTTGTCTATTATTTTCAGGAATAGGGTCGATATTTTACTTTTCCAGGAAACACACTGTGGAGATGAGATTGTTTTGCTATTTCTTTAACATATTTTTTTTCTCTCATTGTCGTGACTGGCGCTTGGACCGGTCTATTATGTGTCGTCATGCAATGGCTGTGCTGTTATATTTTATGTTCTTATTTACCTTCTATAATGTTTACACACTTGGTTAATATTATTACATATGAATACTAGGGTGGGTAAGGGTTGGCATGTTTGGGTTTTAGTGGTTTTCCTAAACCTTGATGCAATTGTTTTGCCGGGACGAACCAATCCACAATTGCACACGGTTTCGTCACCACACTATACAGGTTTATACTGATCTTCTGGGGCACCATACATAACACTTACATCACGATTCAATATTAAAATGTACCATACGATTAAATAAATAAATGCTTAGAAAAATGCCGAATACCTTCTAACTGACATTTATTATATTTCTGACGCAATTTTTAAAATTACGAATTAATGTTTTAAAAACATCACTGACTTGGTATAATAGGAACATTGTATACCACACCCATGTACCAATTTAGTACTGCTATGTTATACTTATTAACAAACTTAAACAGTAGTTGTAGTTTCCATCTTCCTTCAGGAATCAACGGAGGAAAGTTAGTTGCGTTTGGAGAAAAGTTACTGACGTGGTAAGTGCGATTCTACGAATGTAAATATGAATAATAAGAAATATTTAATAATACAACTCTTACTTTTAAAATTGGACATTGCAGATTTGAATTAGCAAGCAAATTAGGAATGTCAAAATCCTTGCGTTTAAAAAGACGAACATAAACTCATTGTAAACTCAATGGGACCTCGACGATATTCATTGCTTCGGAACATGTACGTCCTTACGAGGATCTAAATGATTTAAAAATATTAATTACATTTAAATATACCTAGTTATAGTACACACCTCAGCTTTATTCTCATCGTCTAAATCATTGATAGGTATAAAGCTAACATTGAGGTACAAAGTATTACGATTAAGTTTAGTACATTTATATGAAAACTTTTTAAAAAATGTGTGATTTACATCGGATATGTCACAACGCTCTGGCACAAAATTATATAAATTTTGCTAAAAAAATACATTAATGTTTCTAATTAATTTTATAAGTAACTTACAATGCCATAAAATTTATGAACATTTGTTAGGAAAATAAATATAAAAAGTATCTTCATTTTAAGGAAATTAGTTATGTAATGTTTCGACTAAAATTTGAATGTTGCTTATCATCAATCAAAAAAAAAAAGTACAATAACGTAATTGAATTTAATAGACCGACAAACCTTAGAAGAGCCAAACATCAGATAATTCACAAATTGGTATTAAATTGTATAGGTAGATTGTTAGATTTTAACGAAAAAATAAAATATCGCTTTTAATCTATAATTTATGTCGTGTTTTATGCCATTCTTAATTTTAAAAATTTAATTTTTTTATTGCCATTTTACAAAATTTTTGATAAGTTTTAGTTAAAATTCATTTGTACTTGTATTTTATTTTTAAACAGACCGTTTCATCAGGTCTACGGCACTCCATTTCGTAAAGACCATGTGTTACGGGTTTATTTACAAAAGTAAAACGTGCGTCGGGAGCCTTTTTAGAAACGTGTGCGTTACACTTTACGACCAAAGTTAAATTTGCCGCGCATGTTGCGATTTTTCCATTGGTGGATTAATTAATTCACGAAAAGTTTCTAAGATTACAAGCGGACATTTTGCTACTTCTTTTTATTGGGCGTTTTCGGCGTGCTTCGTGAAGCTAAAATTTTACACGTAAATTATTAATGTGTGCTTCAATAATTTCAAGTTAAATTGGTGTGTAGATGTAAATTCGACTACATTCGCCCACGTGTTTTGACCTCATACTCTACTCATGTATTGCAATCTAGATAATTCTTGGAGTTGCTAGAATGGCTAGTTAAGAATCCTTCGCTATATAACTTGACGACTACATTTAAGCTGCCAACTGCCAATGAATTCAACAGGCTGAGGAGTCGTTCACACTGCATACTTGCTACTTTGAGGAAACATATCTACCTTCTGTTCTTCGTCGTATATTTCTACTAAGGGAAATCCTGGGGCTACCTATCTTCAGAAGCTGTCAAATACTGTCGCTAGCAAGAACTTTCCTTCTCGGAACTGCATACTACACAATACAGCTAAGTTTATTGTTTAAGAAACTTATTCACTTTTCATGCGCATGAAGCTCACGTATATGTGACATTAAACGGTTTGAATTCCTAGCATATAAGTAAATTTTATTTGGGGTAGACTCCACCACCGACGTTTGGTGTTGTTTTTAACTAGCTCCATAAGACCTTGGGCGCTTTAAATAAAGTGGGTGAAACTTAAACAAAAGACCTTTTGGGTTGGCGGGAGCTACTTACCGTGCTATTCCGAGTTTAAGTTAGTTTTAAGTCACCGTGTGTAAGTGACGTGTTTAAATCGAGTTTCCTTAGTAACTAATCCTTAATTGGAACGCTAAATTTAATTTGGGGTGTAACAAACAAAAGCTTAACTCAATTTCGACACATTGATTGCGAGCTTTATTTAAATTGTTGTTGCTAACGCCCGTAAATCTTATGCGACAGTCTCTCTTACTTCTCACATATTCTCCTAGTACTGTAAGTTTTATTTGCTACATTTAATTGTCTATTTGTCTCTCTGATTTGTGTTTGTTTTAGCGTATTAAACCTTTAGTAAAACCGATTGAATTCCTGTTGGTCGGTTTTATTTCTCTCTATTACCCAGCAGGTGGCCCCTCGTTAGGCAGTAGTCTATTTCTTTACAGTTCCTCAAGGACTTCCCCAACACACCGACTAAACCGGACACTGGTGTGCTAACCACTACATATACTGGATTCTCCACGAATTTAGTGCGTTACTTCGAGCCAAATAGTATTGTTCTTCTCTCTAGGTTGTATCGCTAGAGCCGTCGCTTTCTTTTTTTATTATTTGTGAACTACAACCGTTACACATGTACAAAGTATCTTAGATTGGATTACTCCATAGAGTACATACGGTTTGTGTAAAGACCATAACTGTAATTGTCATTGTTAAAATTTTTTGAGAAAAATTGGTTAATGAAAACCAGAATTTTCTATTTTATTATTTTTTTTTTTGTTACTCCATTTTATAATACATGAGATAAAGAGTTATGCGACACCTTTGTTTCACTTTTTTTTTCAAAAACCCATAGTCCCATTTTTATTGACTTTGCCACGAGATGTTATTTATGATACCGCAGATCTGAAGAATATAATTTGTCAATCTAGAAGAACCCTTTACCTACATAGAGTTTTTTATTTTTGAAATATTTACAAAAACATTCGTTAAACAAATTCTTGATGTTTTGTTTTCGTTTAAACTATTTTTCCATTCGATAAGTAATACATTTTACAAAATCTTTAAGTACATTAATTGTACATTCTTGTCTTTTCCCATGTTCTCTTTCCCAGAATGAAAGTTTAAAATGAGCGTAGCACCTTGCATTACCTTTCTCGGAAATTATGATAACTTGTTATCTCAACAACAGCATCAAAGCTTTTCCAATCTTTTGATGTTGGGTTATTTACTGCAGCGTAGTTTAAATTATATCCTACGGTTAACATAATCACTTGTTTTTTAAGATCAAATTTAAGGACATTTTACAATCAATTCAAATATTAATGTAAAACGTCGGTATTAACAAATCTTAGGCTGCATCTCACTAGAAACCAGGTATAATATTCAATTTAATGTAATAATTGTAATGTTTTTTTAATTTTTGACTTTATTTCTCTAATCTATCTATACATGTCATTCTGGGGATGTGGCTAAAATTCAATTTCATATAAAGTTACTTTCATAGTCTACCTTACTTAGTTTTATATTGATCTCTCGATATTACTATTAACAGACTAATATAAACAACCACTCAGCTCTTATAATTGGAAAAGTTTTCCGTAAATAACTTCAGTAACCCGAATCAACAGTCGCATAACAAAAATATTGTACATGTAACTTTATTTATTTATTCATATGGTACATCTTCATTATTGTATTGTGATGTAAGTGGTATGTATAGTGTCCCAGAAGATCTGTTCTGGCAAAGCATCTATTTCAAGGTTTCGGAAACCATGCGATTAACTTTTGGCCAAATTTTTCTTTTATGAGCTTGGGACTGTTTCTTGAAAACATCAACTCCAAACCATAATTTTTACGGCCATTTCAACTTAAAAAAACCAAAAGTAGTCTTCTAACCATACAGGACTTCCAGTTTTTTAGCTGAATGGTTCTCAATATTATATTATTATATTAATGACTATGAAAGTTATTATAATTTGTGAACTTTTTTTCGAATATAAATTTTCACACTTTTCAATTTTTTTCATAAACAACAGCCGGAGAAAACAAAAACATTATTATTTTCAAACTGTAAGTTTTGCGACATCTAGTGTCAATTCGTGTTAGCGATCACTTCAGTAATTATAGCCAACATAAGCGTTGGCAAAAATAAAAATCTCGAATCGCCGCTGTAGAATTCGCAGAGGTTGTACAATAGCAAACAAACACTGATAATCACTGACAGCTGTTTCGTCCTTTTGGGACTCTTCAGGAGTGAGAGAACTCGAGTGTAAGTTCACTATTGTACAAATGCGTGCTATCAACTATATTCCCTACTGGAGGGTACATCATACATACATACAAACTGTAAGTTTTGCGACATCTAGTGTCGATTCGTGTCAGCGATCACGTACGCAATGGTTCGCATTAAGCAACTTTGTCGACAGGTATGTAAAAGCAGTTACATAAGTTGATCCTTATTATTATTTTCTTTTTTTCAACAATGAATATTAACTGTACTTTGTCGACAAAGTTGCTTTTAATTTTTGGACGTGTTACGTTGGTACGAGTAGACACTAGGTGAATTTTACAAAATGAAGTAAAATGTGGCATTTACGTTTAACTATGTTTTCCTAAATTTCACCATTTTCTAATTAATATTATTCCTATAACGCATTGTTTGATAATTAATTTATTTATGCATTCATCTAAGTATTAAAATTGAAAAAGATTGTAAATTAAAAATTTATTAGTGTTTTGATCCTTAAAAAAAATAAAATAACATTCCTGTATCTTCTGCTACGACTGGCTATTTGTGGATAGGTTAGTGGTTGACAATAATCAGAATAATTCATTTTGATATTTTTACATTAAGCAACTTTGTCGACAGGTTTTGTTTGCTATTGTACAATCTCTTGCAAACTTACAACAGGCGATTCGAGATTTTATTGTTGCTAACATTTAGTTGGCTTATAATTATTGAAGGATCGACTTATGTAACTGCTTTTACCTGTCGATAAAGTGGCTTAATGCAAACCATTTGCGTACGTGATTGCTAACACGAGTCGACACAAGTGTCGCAATATTTATAGGTATTTTTTTCCTTACCAAAGGTATCCTTCTAGAGGATTCGATTTTTCACGTCAACTTAATCCATCTGTTTAATGCCAAATCCCGACAGATCTAAACCGATCGCATCGAATAATTTTTTTTCTTCTTTAGATATCTTAGTTTTTTGTTTGTGATTGAATTATTTCCCACTACATTTCAAACGATTAAATTTAGAAGCAAAAAGTCCTTTGGACTACATAACAAATGAGAGATAAAATTGAAAGAATAACAGGAGGAATGCCTGTTAGAAAATCATTGGAATGGTTCCAAATTTCTCAAAAGACCTTAAGCTAGTGCAAAACCACAAAAGTTTGGCAAGAAGATTTCTGGACTTGTGAAATAATGCATCAATAACTGCAAATGTTATGTGTTTACATTTAGCAAACAAAATAATATAAAAACTCCCTTAACCAAACAAATATATTGGTCGGTGGACAATGGCTCAACCTGTTTCTGCATCGTCATACCAATGTGGACAGAAGAAAACTTTAAAGAAAGAACCGCTAAGCTAAATCAATTTATTTTAATAAGCTAAAGGAAGTACATATCTAGTTAGAACTATTTTAAAAGCCCCAGCTAATTTATAAAAGGTTGTAAACTGTCCCTTTACAAACACAAACTGTCTCTACTACAGAAGGGAAATATGAGTTCATCTGGTCGCACCTAAACATGATGAAAACGTGTCTATCGTAGAATGTGGAATCCCTTTGGGACAACTATGATCCTCTTTTAAGGAAAAACCTTAAATACTAAATTGAGAAAGAACTAGATACCTGGAATAAGGGACTGACTGAGAAAGAATCAATGACTACCCCAACTTTTTTCAAATGGTTAATTACTTTTGTACTTTAAACTACATGGTTTTGCTAATTTTTAGTATAGTATTTTCTTATTTACATTCCGTAATTGTTGAAGTTACACGGCATTAATCTCTTTGTTGCCCAAGCAACGCTACGCACACGGCAACCATTAGACAAGTCTTTGTTTTGTCCATAAGAATCATTCTGGGATGATGAAGTCTTACTGTACTGGTCAAAACAGAACGTTACAGAAACGGCACACTAAACAAAAAAATATTTAGTAAAGTCTGAACAACTGAAATTTCTTTCTTTAATCCTAATGTTATCTCAAACTGCCTATGTTCCTTCCGAA